>CM053272.1:11283496-11457528 GCA_028583415.1 Protea cynaroides | reverse complement strand
CAAGATTATCCAGCATAATCTGATCCCGCAGAGTGGGCACTATGAGAGGGTTTCTCAGCTGACCCAGTTTCTGATATACAGTATCTGCACTCGCCAGCCCATCTGCCTTCCATACATCATCATGCGGAATATGATTAGTGCTACATTGTCCAGTCATAGGGGTAATCTACCCTATGGACGCATGATTACAGTCCTACTGACCCGTCTGGGGGTTGACCTGGTAGATGAGAAGATTCAGGAGAAGACTTTCTCGTCGCCTCTAGATTGGGAGGCAATCTGCAAGATGGGTATGCGGGATGCCCAGGTTAGTGATGAGGAGAGGAACGCGATGGTGCGCCCTCATACTCGTATCGAGATGGCTGATGCTGAGGCTGTTGCTGCCGCTGCTAGAACTCATGTGGATCCCGTCGACGATGACGACCGCATGTATATGGATGTTGACGCGATACCACCGCCTTCACCTACTCATGCGGCTGGTGTTGGTACTTCTTCTGCGGCGAATCCTGTACCTGAGACTGGTCCTTCTTATACGGTTGGTCCTTCACGCCCACCTGCTGATATGATGGAGATGCTGCAGGAGATCAGGGAGGCTCAGTGTAGATCTGATCTGAGGATGGAGGAGTTGCTAGACGCTCAGTGTATGAGGGTGGATGAGCTGTTATCGGTCCAACGGGCGACTGATAGGAGGGTAGCCGAACTTGCAGCTAGTCTCCAGACGACCCAGACCTAGGTGGCCTGGTTGACTAGGGTCTATGCTGAGGACTATGACCGAGATCGTGAGGGATCGTGAGGCCCCGCCTCCTCCTTCACCTCCAGCTTCTTGATTGTTATTTTCTCATACTACAGAGTAACTGTCCGGGTTGTGGACTGTACTCTGCTTTAGTTATGTATTTATATTTTGTTTCTCTCACTCATTGTATGTAACTTATTTTCCCTTTAATAGATGCATTATTCTCTTTTTAAATTTGGTCTCAATCATCACCTGGGCTTATAGTGTGTTAATATTACTATTTTTATTTTTATCCTATCTCAGTTCACAATTGTCTTGAATGTATGCTAGTTCAGCGGACAAGGCCTGAGATGCTCTGATACCAAGTTGTCACACCCCAATTCTGCACTATTCAGAATGATGTAATGAACCGCTAATAAACCAACGGTTCAACCAGGATCTCAAATAGGCTATCCCCGCGTTATCTAAACTTACACACATCCATAATCATAATCAGAGTAAATACACAATAGCGGAAGTCTTATAATAACATGAACTAAGAAACTAATATGATATTAATAATTTAATAGCAAATTATTCTATTTTCAACTGAGACATAAATATTTAAATACCAAATACATGTCTTAATAAATCCAATAAAGAAACCTATAAAATATCTAATCAAATACACACGAGTTGCACTCGCAAAAGGAGTCGTGTGTATCCACTTCAGCTTCAGCTTCCATCGCTGCCACGTTCCCGTACGCAGACGCATTCATATAGTCTTCAACGGTATAACCTGCATCATCAACTAAAAATATTCGACGTCGAGGGGTGAGCACACATCACGGCTCAGTGAGTAGCCAAAACAATGCAACAATACATATGCATGCAAAATCAATTTATATCTTTGGTCTGGTATATTAGTTTGCAGTATGCAATAGAAAGGTTTAGGTAGCCAAAGGTCGCGTTTATTGACCCCGCCTCTATACACGAGTGTGTGACATTACCTGAAGATCACGTTTATCATCAACTCACATGCACCCAATCATGAACATTATATAACAAAGGTTATTGCTATATAGTGTCATACCAACACGTAAGCCCCTGTTAGCGAGGGCTGCAAACTGGGCTCGCAACTAACCAATCCTAATGCCAAAAAGTGTATCCAAGGCCTCACCCCAGCATCCCTCAGAATGTCCATAGAGATAGAGCTAAGGCCCGCCGGTAGAGTCAGAGACTACAAGGACCGAGACCACCTCCCCTGATACTCTACGAAACAATAGTTCTGCTAAAGTAATGGCGATACAACGATGCCAATGCACAAGACTTGAGTTAGAGATAGACTAAAGTGCTGAGACCCGCTAAAAATTAACTTTTATTGACGTTCTCATCACACCTCCCCTGATACTCGCTCGCATCAAGTACATCAACCACACACATAAAGGCACATGTCTATTCCTATCATCATCATCATCATCATGTTATAGACAATAAAGTAACTATGCATGAATAAGTAATAGAAATATTGGATGGCATGCTGTATGCACATTACAAACATATTCGCATAGAATCAAGCATGGCATAGGACTCAAGAAAATAGAAAACAGTTTGTTATTAACCAATTAGTTTAGAGTTTTGGTTCCTCACCTTAGCTTGCTAATAGATACTTTTCCAAGCTTTAGAATCACCTTTACAGTGTTATTATATTGCTAGAAGACCTAACAAAGTCGATAGAATTTAATTAGAATTAATTCCAGATTTAAAAACCATGCTGTTAACTGAGGGTCGGAGGTAGGGTCGGAGTCCTGATCGACCCTGGGTGCGACCCTCCCCAGATTCTGAACTTCCCGAACACTGAGGGTCGATGGTCAGGAACACCTAGGGTCGGATGGTCATCGACCCTCGGTGCGACCCTCTGTGCACCCTGGCCCAATTCCCTCTTTTAATCCATTCTTCATGATTGATATCCTATGGCTTGCTCCTACATTCCATTCTACATGCATTCCATGGTCTGAAACCATGTATAACCCACCTAGATAGCTTTCATGCATTCTTCTATGGTTTTCCATGGAAACCTAACCATAGATTGATGGTTTGGGTTTCTCCGAGATCACACTCTCAACAATAACTAACCTAAAGTCTATAGAAACTCATGGAATTAGTATCCATACCTGAGAAGATTAATTTTTCTCTGAAATTCTTCTCTTTTTTGCTAAGTTCTCTTCCTTGCCTTTCTTCTTCCTCTTTTCCTTCTCCTCTCTTTCTCTCAATTCAATTAGGGTTGTGAAATGAGTGAAAGTGGCTTAAGAACGTCCTTTAAATAGAGTAAGAACATCCTAAATAAGTCACATTGAGATTTGGAAAGATTCCCAATCGAAAATTAGGAAATTTCTTAATTTTATTTTCTTATGGCAACCGAGGGTCGATGGGAGGATCAATGATCCCGTCGACCCTAGGGTTCTAAGCTGTCCGACTCTCCCTTCAAAACCGAGGGTCTAACTTTCTGTTTTGGGAGGTCCGACCCTGCTTAGCTGGGTATGCGACCCTTCCCCTATTTTAAGTATTTTTGGGTCGATTTGATACCTGGGATCTCGATCTCCTTCACGCCCTTGGTCCATTTGACTCGACCATAACGGGTAAACCTGGTTTAAGGTGGTAAGACCGGGTTAGATTGACACGGGTCTTACACCACGTGTGGCCACACGATGTTATAACCGACTCCGTGATTAGGAAACCTTCCTAATCTGAAGGAGGTTCTTTCCTAATCAAAGTATGACTCTATATGGAGGGTTTCCCTCTATGTATAGGACGTCCCTTAGCCTCTTTCATTCTTTTAGAACAAACTGAAAGAGAGAATAAGAGAAGAGGAGGAAGAGAATGAGAATTGAAGAGGAAGACTACGAGAAGGAATTTCAGAGAGAGCTTTGATTCTTCAACAAGTTTAAGGTATGAAAACATCTCTTACATCAGTTGAATGCCTAAAATAGATCACGGAGGAGATAGTGATTCAAAGTAAGATCTAAATCCTAAAACTATGGACAAAACTCTAAGGGATCCTTCGAGAATGGATTAAAGTAAAGAATTATGTAAAAGTGTAAATTTTAAGCCATGGAACAATCATAGGAAGGGTCATTATGATAGGCCAAGGAATCAAGATATGAAAGTATTGGATTAAGAGTGAAAAGTCGACCAGCACTCATGGGGTCGCAGCTTGATCGACTACACGAGGCACATATGTTCGACCACACACCCTCGGGAAGGTTCCAGGGATGGTGTGGTCGCATGATATGTAACCACACGTATCGACCCCACACCATGTGGTGGCAGAAACTGATTCCACAGATGTAGCCACACCTATTACCACTCAGCTTCTGGAGGTCTAATTGATTCTAGATGGGACATTTAAACACTGTAATTAATGAATATGAACTCTAACTTAGAATCCATAAATTTATTAGGTTTTCAAGTGGTTAAAAGTGATTTACAAAGCTTGAAAGAGGAACAACCATCGATCAAAGGTGAGGGAACAAGACCTAAACTAATTGGATAATAATAAACTATTTACTTTATTGAGTCCAATGTCATGATTGATTTTATGCTTGTATGCTTGTAATGTGCATCTCTCACGTTATCCAATAATCCTGCTATTACTGTTCATGCATATTTAATTCTATTTATTTATAACATGATGATGATGATGATGCTAGTAATAGGCATGTGAATGTATGTGTGTGGTTGGTGAGTTGGATGTGAGTGGAACATCAGGGAAAGGACGTGGCATGGTGGTCTTCGACCTCGTCACCAGACTCTAGCTCTATCTCTACTCGAGTCTTGCCCACTGACTTTGTCGTATCGCCATTATCTTAGCAGAACTATTACGTCGTAGGGCATCAGGGGAGATGGTCTCAGACCGTGTAGTCTCTGACTCTGCCGAGGGGCCTTAGCTCTATCACTATGGACGTATTGAGGGATGCTTGGGTGAGGCCTTGGATACACTATATGGCATTAGGATTGGTTAGTTGCGAGTCCAGTTTGCAAGCCCTCGCCAATAGGGACTTACGTGTTAGTATGGGTAAGGCATCAGGAGAAGTGTTGGCGATGTTTGATCCGGACACTTTAGCTCTATCTCTATTCCATGGTGGGTGCATATGAGATGGCAGTGGTATTTGATCCATTGGGTGGATTCACACACTCGTGTATAGAGGTGCGGGGGCCACCAAACCTTTCTATAGCACATTGCAAACTTATAAACCAGACCAAAGATAAGAATTGAATGCATGCATATGTTTGTTGCATTGTTTTGTTTACTCACTGAGTTCAAGTTGGAGAGTTGACCCTCGCGCACGTAATTCTTTTTAGTTTCTGATGTTACAGATGTTACAATTGAAGATTATATGAATACGACAACGTATGGACATGCAGCGGCTATGAATGTGCAAGCTGTGGAGGATGAATATGGCTCGTCAAGCTAGTGTTTCAACTATGTTTACGCTTAGTGGTTAACTTTCGTATTGTGATACTTGTAATAAGTATTAATTATGTTTTGGTTACTTGAAGATAAGTTGTTAAATATTTAATTATCACTGTAGACTCTCAGTTCATTATTAATAAAGACTTTCCTATTTACTCAATTATCTATGATTGTTACTGTGGAATGTGTTTTGGTTTAACATGGTTGGCATAGCCTATACGAGATCCTAGTTTGAACCGCTGATTTTCATGATGGTTCATCACACCATTGGTTAGTCCAGAATTGGGGTGTGATAACTTGGTATCAGAGCTCTCAGGCCTTGCCCATCAAACTTGAATACTTCTACTAGAGTCCATGAACTGAGTTAGGATAAATTAAAAGCTTTAAGACAAACACACCATAAGCACCTGCGTTGGTTGAGACAGAACTTAAACAAGACAACAATGTACATATAAAAGGTGGAACCATATGTATACACAAACAGAGAAATAAAATCTAAATGTATTCTGATAAACAAATAATATAGGGTACGATCTCTAAGTCAGGCAGTTGTCTAAGTATACAAAGGATATAGTACAGTAGGAAGAAGGGAAGGGAGCATCTATAAAACAGAAATACCGAGTTGGTACTCACAAGATGTAAAACTCGATGTATGACAAAGGAAGAAGAAAAATGGCTAGTAACGCCTAAATCCCTGTAGAGGTAAAGGGAAAGACCTGAGGCTAAATCCAATTGAGATAAGAGAACAATGGCCATACACCAAAAATGAGAGTAACAATAATAGAAGATAAAGCTATACTCCTGGGTGACGTGGAGACTCAGAGTGAGATCCACCACACGTTGATCCATTGCCCCCTGAGCATTAAGAAGAGGTTGCAATTTGACCCCACCACTATCTGTCAAGAACTTGTAGTGAAAACTCATCTGAGTAGATGTTAAATAATGATAATCAGATTAGAGCAAATCAAAGGAGGTGAACAACCAGGCCACTCTAGCCAATCTGCCTGGACTACCAAGTGCCTTGGCTACGATTGTAATAAACTTGGCCTAACAAAATACAATAGCAACAACAAATGAGACCGACTATGCAAGTTGCCATGGAAATCACTATCCAAGTTGCCAATGCTACACCAACACCTTCGGGTCAAACCAAGTACGGTACCCATTGGTAGTAAATTGTACCCCCAGCACATGTTCGTCGTAACACAGTGCCTACCATACCGTAGGTCCCAGTAATATATACCCTAGTGTAGAAGCTTGAGGCACAACAAGCAGTGTATCAAGGTGATTAACTTTATCAGCCACCAAGGTATGAGATAGCTATCCCATGGCAGAATGATCCGACAAGGATTGAGGAATGTTTTCTGAAGATAAAGCCCCGGACATTTTTTACAAGGGATCAAATCTATTGTGGCCATATAACTAGAGAGGTTTATATAGGATGCGGTGCATCATTGACTTATCCTTATGATTATAAAGAATGCACATACCTAATTTTAAATTCTCATGCCTTGACAGGATACCTTATCGATTCAACCTGTTAATTAGAGTTATAGATATTGTTTCTTTAGTATTAGTCCTGATTATACCAATCTAAGCTACTCTCATGATCGATAACATGAATAGAGATATCAACTGAATGAATAGTTAAAGGTTTAATCATTTTGAACGTACATGTTTCCGATTTACCTAATTTATTGATGTACTAAAACTTCTCCAGATTCACTCTTGTAGTGCCTTGACCAATGGCATTATATACCCGATAGAACCTATAACCATGAGGTTAAGAGCTGTAGAACCTCTATTTCTATGCATTCGGACCACCATGTAACCTAACGACCTCTTGATGCCAGTTGGATTATCATAGATTTACTCCTGATCCTTTAAACCTAAGTTCACTAGATAGAACAAGTGTTTGTCATCATACTAAATTCGGAAGAAGGAAGTGAATCACTTTTGGATAAATATTTTGGTTCTTACATTCTGACCTGCGTTGATAAAAGGCTTGATTAATAAGGGAAATATTGGAAGAAAGATGATTGAATTCTGATTTGATGCTATAGCCAAGAGACCTCAGATGAAGTAATGGAGAATCTATTTTGAGATTACTGAATGGAAAGAAACTTTATGATGATGACTACAAATAAATAAGAGAATGTGCCACATTTATGTTGAAAGGTGACGCACACCACTGGTGGAAATTAACTAGAAGCTATCTATTAACAAAGCAAGCCCAACTGACATGGGTTATTTATAAAGAAGCTTTCTTTGAGAAGTATTTTCCAAGGAGTTTCAGAGATCAAATGGAATAGGAGTTTCTGAGTCTATATCAGGGACAGATGACTGTAAACGTATATCATCAGCGTTATGAAGAACTATTTTTTTTTACTCCCTCTAGCATGCAGGAGGAAAATACCAAAACCCGAAGGTTTGTTATGGTACTTAGGGGAAGCATCCGTGAGCATGTATTGGGATTAGAAAAGAAAATATATAACGAAGCAGTACAAATTGCTCGAGTACTGGAATCAAGCCAGAGGGAAAGTTATTTTGCTCAGAACAGAGGTATAAAAAGGCCCAATGAAAACTCATACAACGGAGAAAACTCAAAAGACATTTAAACCCTTCTGTACTCAAGGCTTCAATGCTGCAGCCAAGACTACTCCAACAGCCCAACCTCAACAGAAGCAAAGTAATGCTAGAGTCAAATGTTTCAATTGCGATCAAGTAGGACATTATTCAAGAGAGTGTCCTAAGCCAAGGAAGCAGCTACAGCAAGGAAAAATTTATGCAGTTACTTCTGAGGATGTTGCCGCATCGCCTGATGTGATCACAGGTATGACATGAACCTTTCATTTTGTACTACCTTGTGTGAGCATGTAAACTAAATTAAATCAAATCACAAGTATCGTACCTATTAATGGCTTACCGGCCAGAGTACTCTTTGACTCTGGAGCTACTCATTCTTTTATATTTGTATCTTTTGGAAAGAAGTTAAATCTATCCCTCAGACCTTTAAACTGCAAACTGCTTGTACGATCACCTAAGGGATTAGAAGTGGAACTAGACAAGGGTTATGGACCATGTCTAGTTCTTATCGACAAGAAGATTTTAGATGCAATCTTAATTCAACTCGAGATGACAAACTTTGACATTATCTTGGGAATGGATGGGTTAGCTCGGTACTCTGCAAACCTATTATGTGCAAAAAAAAAAAAAAACTAACATTTAAAGACAAGGAAGGATCAGAGTTTAGTTTTATGGGAACCAAACTTCCCCAAAAACAAAAACTCATTTTGTCACACCCCAATTCCACACTATTTAGAATGGTGTGATGAACCGCCAAATAACCAACGGTTCAACCAGGATCTCTAATAGGCTATCCCCGCGTTATCCAAACTTTACACGCATCCACAATCATAATCAGAGTAATACACAATAGCGGAAAATTTATAAATATTATGAACTGAGAACTAGAATGATACCCATAAATAATATCAAATTATTCTGTGTTTAACTAAGACATAAATATTTAAATACCAAATACATGTCCTATAAATTCAATGAAGAAACCTACAAAAAAATATCTAATCGAATACACACGAGTTGCACTCGCAAGAGGAGTCGTGTGTATCGTCTTCAGCTCCAACTCCCATAGCTGCTACAGTTCCATACGCTGATAGGTTCATATAATCTTCTACAGTATATCCTGCATCATCAACTAAAAATATTCGACGTCGAGGGGTGAGCACACAACACGGCTCAGTGAGTAGCCAAAACAATGCAACATTACATATGCATGCAAAAAAATTAATTCATATCTTTGGTCTTGGTTTATAGTTTGTAATGTGCAATAGAAAGGTTGGGTGATCAAAGGTTAACGGTTATTGATACCGCCTCTATACACAAGGTGTGGAAGCCCGCCCGAAGGTTAACGGTTATCGTCGTCCCCATCCACCCTACCATAACATTATACAACAAAGGTTAACGGTTATTGCTATATAATGCTATACCAACACGTAAGCCCCTGTTAGCGAGGGCTTGCAAACTGGGCTCGCTACTAACCAATCTTAATGTCAAACAGTGTATCCAAGGCCTCACCCCAAAGATCCCTCGGAACATCCATAGAGATAGAGCTAAGGCCCCCGGTAGAGTCAGAGACTACAAGGACCGAGACCACCTCCCCTGATACTCTACGACATAATAGTTCTGCTAAGGTAATGGCGATACGACGATGCCAATGCACAAGACTTGAGTTAGAGATAGAGCTAAAGTGCTGAGACCCGCCAAAGGTTAACGGTTATCGACGTTCTCATCACACCTCCCCTGATACTCGCTCGCATCAAGCACATCAACCACACACATACAAGCACATGCCTATTCCTATCATCATCATCATCATCATGTTATAAACAATAAAGTAAATATGCATGAGCAAGTAATAGAAATATTGGATGGCATGCTGTATGCACATTACAAACATATTCGCATAGAATCAACATGGCATAGGACTCAATAAATAGAAAACAGTTTATTATTAACCAATTTAGTTTGGGGTTAAGGTTCCTCACCTTAGCTTGCTAATAGATATTTTCCAAGCTTTCGAATCACTGTTATAATTGTATTATATTGCTAGCAAACCTAACAAAGTCAATAGAATTTAATTAGAATTAATTCAGAATTTAAAACCATTCTGTCAACTGAGGGTCGATGCTAGGGTCGATGGGTCTATCGACCCTCCCTCCATTCTGAACTTCCCGAATGCTGAGGGTCGATGGTCAGAAACACCTAGGGTCGGATGGTCTATCGACCCTCGGTGCGACCCTCGGTGCACTCTGGTCCAATTTTCACTTTTTAATCCATTCTTCATGTTTGGGGTCCTATGACTTGCTTCCTACATTCACCCAATACTCATTCCATGGTCTAGAACCATGTATGATTCATCTAGATAGCTTCCGTGCATCCTCCCATGATTTTTCATGAAAACCTAACCATGGATGGATGGTTTGGGTTTCTCCAAAATCCTACACTCAACCATATCTAACTTAAGGTCTGTAGAAACTCATGGAATTAGTATCCATACCTGAGAAGATTACTTTTCTCTGCGAACTCTTCTCCTTTCTGCTAAGCCTTCTTCCTAGCCTTCTTTCTTCCTCTTTTCCTTCTTCTCTCTTTCTCTCAATTCAATTAGGGTTATGAAAGGAGTGAAAGTGGCTTAGGGACGTCCTTTAAATAGACTAGGAGTGTCCTATAATAATCCCATTGAGATTTGGAAAGAATCCCAACCGAAAATTAGGAAATTTTCCTAATTTCAGTTTCGTCAGAAATCGAGGGTCGATGGGAGGGTCAATGATCCTGTCGACCCTAGGGTCTTAAGCTGTCCGACCCTCCCTCAAAAACTGAGGGTCTGACTTTCTGTATAGGGAGGTCCGACCCTGCTTCACTGGGTGTGCGATACTCCCTCAAAATTAAGTGTTTTCGGGTCGATTTCGTACTTGGGATCTCGATCTCCTTCATGCCCTTGGTCCATTTGACTCGACCATGATGGGTAAACCTGGTTCACAATGGTAAGACCGGGTTAAATTGACACGGGTCTTACACATTTTCTCTGCATTAAAGGCTAGAAAATGCTTCGAGAAAGGAGGAATTAGGTATCTAGTATCCGTGGTCGACCTCACCAAGGAAGCACCACAAATGGAGGATATTGAAGTTGTGCATGAATTTTTGGATGTATCTCCTGAGGAACTACCAGGACTACCACCTGACTGAGCGACAGAGTTCGTTATAGATCTTATTCCTGGGGCTGCACCAGTATCGAAAGCATCCTATCGAATGGCTCCTACTAAACTGAAGGAACTATGTACAATTACTGGAGTTACTAGACAAGGGTTATATTAGACCCAACATATCACCATGGGGAGTTCTAATATTTTTCGTAAAAAAGAAGGATGGTAGCATTCGACTGTGTATAGATTATCGAGAATTGAATAAGCTAACAATCAAGAATCGATACCCGTTGCCTCGGATCGATGACTTGTCAATCAGTTGCAAGGTGCTAAAGTGTTCTCCAAAATTGATCTTCGGTCAGGATACCATCAGTTGAAGATTAAGGAAGGTGATATTCCAATGACAGCATTCAGAACCAGATATGGACATTATGAATTTTTAGTTATGTCTTTTGGATTGATTAATGCACCCGCAACTTTTATGAAACTCATGAATCGGGTATTTCATGATATGTTGGATACATCAGTTATTGTATTTATTGACAACATACTAGTCTACTCCAAGGACAAAGAAACTCATATCGCAAATCTAAAAGCCGCTTTGCAGTGACTAAGAAAAGAGAAGCTTTACTCTAAATTTACTAAGTGTGAGTTATGGCTGAATGAAGTCGCTTTCTTAGGCCATGTTGTATCCGCTGAAGGAATTAAAGTGGATACTAGCAAGGTTGAAGCCATTGTAAAATGGGAAGCACCTAAGAATGTTGTCGAAATCAGAAGTTTCTTAGGTTTAGCTGAGTACTATCGACGATTCGTGGAAGATTACTCTAGAATCGTCTTACCTCTCACCAGTCTGACAAAGAAAGGGGAAAAGTTTGTTTGGACCGATAAATGTAAAGAGTGTTTCCAAACATTTGATATCAGCTCCCATCTTGACTATTTCAATCCTAGGACAACCATTTACCTTGTACACCGATGCGTCTGGGTTAGGTTTGGGATGTATGCTTATGCAAAGAAAAGAACTAATTGCGTATGTCTCAAGACAACTAAAGACACATGAGAAAAATTATCCCACTCATGACTTGGAATTAGCAACGGTGGTACATGCTATCAAGTTATGGAGACATTATTTGTATGGAGAGAAATTTCATATTAAATCAGATCATATGAGTCTCACTTATCTTTTTAATCAAAAGGAGTTGAATATGAGACAGAGAAGATGGATGAAATTACTGAAGGATTATGATTGCGATATCCAGTATCATCCAGGAAAAGCTAATGTAGTTGCTGACACATTAAGCAGGAAAGCTATGACAAAATCCCAAGATGAAGCTAGTGCAAATGTTGTAGTGTGTGTTACAGGAAGAGTATTTAATTACAATAACGAGCAGTTCATAATTGATATTCTCAATGAATCAACTGACCAAGGATTTATTCATCTATTCTCAAACATGTTTGCTACATTAAAGATTGTACCTGATCTATTAAACGAAGTGAAAACAGCTATTAAATCAGACCCTTATCTAAGAATGGTGCAAGAAGACCTTGAAAAAGGTAAGATTAACCCTGACCTCACTTTGGATTCTGAGAAAGTAATAAGATACAAAGGGAGAGTATGTGTCCCTGAAAATGAAGACTTAGATATTAGACACAGACTAATGAAAGAAGCCCACACCACCGCTTATTCGGTACATCCTGAAAGTACAAAAATATACCATGATCTGAAGAAATTATATTGGTGGAGAGGAATGAAAGCGGATGTAGCTAAATTTGTGTCTTAATGCTTGAATTGTCAACTGGTAAAGGCTGAAAGGCAAAGACCTACAGGATTATTGCAGTCACTGCCAAAACCAGCATGGAAATGGGACTGCATCACTATGGACTTCATTATCGGGTTACCATTGACTCCCCAAGTAGTTGAGGTCTGGGTGATTATGGATCGTTTAACCAAGATAGCTCGTTTCATAGCTATACGACCTCAGTATACCCTAGAGAGGTTAGCTAAGCTTTATATAGATAATATTGTTAGATTACATGGTGTATCTGAAAGTATTGTGTCCGACAGAGACCCACATTTTACCTCAAAGTTTTGGGAAGGATTACAGAAGGCTATGGATACAACGTTGAAGTTTAGTACTGCATTCCATCCTCAAACAGATCGACAGTCGGAGCATACTATTCAGATTTTAGAAGACATGCTTCGAGCTTGTGTCATTGATTTCAAAGGATCATGGGATGAGAAATTACCATTGATCGAGTTCTCTTATAATAACAGCTATCAAGCTACAATACAGATGTCGCCCTATGAAGCACTGTATGGTAGAAAATGTCGAATTCCTTTATTTTGGAATGAATTTGGAGAACGGAGTATTGTTGGACCAGAGTTTGTTGAGGAGACTTGTCGAGTGGTCGACATTATCAAGGAAAGAGTCCAAACAGCTCAGAACTGTCAAAAGCAATATGCAGATAATTGACGCAGAGATCTCGAATTCACCATAGGTGATAAGGTATTTCTGAAAATATCTCTTATGTGTGGTTTGAAAAGGTTCGGACAGAAGGAAAAGTTGTATCCCAAATATATTGGACCTTATGAAGTTCTAGATAGACGTGGAAGGATAGCATATCAGTTAGCAATACCACCATCAATGTCGGATGTATTCCATGTCTCACAATTGAAGAAGTACGTCAGAGATTCGACACACGTGTTAACAACGGATCCACCAGATTTGATTGAAGATTTGACGTTCGAAGTAGTACCTTTTGAGATCACTAGTAGGGAGGTGCAACATCTTCGCAACCGCAGCATTTATTATGTTAAGGTTACTTGGAGAAGCCAAAATGTAGAAGAAATTACATGGGAAGAAGAGAATGTTATGTGGAAGCAATATCCTCACCTATTCGACTAGGAAGGTATGTGCAAATTTTGAGGATGAAATTTATATAAGAGGGGGGGGAGTTGTAAGACCCGCACTCCACTAACTTGGTTTAACCATGTCGTGTTAGGTCTTCCCATCATTTCTGGACCAAGTGGACCAAGCGTGTGAAGATAGATCACAAACTAGGTATAAAAATCGACTCAACACCCAAAATTGTATACATATGTCGCATACCTGGGTGGGTACGGTCGACCATATGATAAGAATGAAGATCATAAATCCAGGACCCCACGGTCAATGATGTTGACCCTGTTGTCGATGGGTTCTACAACTGTAGCCATCGATCGTGAGACCCTAGATCAGACTCTGAGTTTTGGAAACTTTCCTAAACTAAGGGTTTTTTTTTCCTAATTGAAAGAGGACTCTAAATGGAGAGTTTTCCTCTATATAAAGGACGTCCCTCAGTCCTTTTTCACTCTTTTATAACATTAGGAAACCCTAGAGAAAGAGAAGGGAAGAGAAGGAAGAGAACGAGAAGAAGAAAAGGCTAAGGAGAGGATCTTACTGAGAAGAGATTGGCTCTCTATCACAGGCAAAGGTATGAACCTAATCCCTGGAGATGTAAACTCTATGGAATAAGACTTCTAGGGAAAATAGGCAATATCTACCTATTATGATCCATGTGATTTCCTTGAGAAAATCCCAAGGAGAACCATGAAGAGAGAGTTTGATGATTAGGGTTGATAAGAAACTACTAATGATGGCCATAGGATGACCTTAGAATAAATCCAATTGAAGATCAGAGGATTTGACCCAGGAAGAACTCAAATTGCATGTAGTTTATGACCAGAAATCTCAAAGTCGCAGCTACGGTCGACCAAAGCATGACCAGCATGACCAGAGGATCGACCATAGGCATTTAGGAAGATTCAAGAATCATATGATCGCAGCTACGATCGCACCATATGCGACAGTAGGTTATCGACCGTAGGCAGTAAGGTCGATACAATATGAGACCATAGGACCAATTAGACATCTATTAGTGTTCTGTTTCAATTTTCTACTATTGTAACATGTCACATATGAACCCTAACTTAAATTCATATAACTTTTAGGTTGTTAAATCAATTCAAAGAGAATTTCAAAGCTTGGAAAGAGATCGAGTATTGCTAACAGGTGAGGGAACATGGCCTAAACTAATTGATTAATACTATTTATTTTTATTAAGTCCAATATCATGATTGATTCTATGTTTGTATGCTTATAAGTGCATCTCACATGTCATCTAATATTCCTGCTTTTACTATTCATGCATATTTAATTTTATTT
Source organism: Protea cynaroides (assembly GCA_028583415.1). Classification (NCBI taxonomy): domain Eukaryota; kingdom Viridiplantae; phylum Streptophyta; class Magnoliopsida; order Proteales; family Proteaceae; genus Protea; species Protea cynaroides. The sequence continues at coordinate 11,442,420 of CM053272.1, read as the reverse complement.
ATTTATAACATGATGATGATGATGATGCTAGGAATAGGCATGTGAATGTATGTGTGTGGTTGGTGTGTTGGATGCGAGTGGAGCATCAGGGGGAAGACGTGGTATGGTGGTCTTTGACCTCGTCACGAGACTCTAGCTCTATCTCTACTCAAGTATTTCCCATTAACATCGTCGTATCGTCATTACCTTAGCAGAACTATTACGTCGTAGGGCATCAGTGAGGTGGTCTCGGACCGTGTGGTTTCTGACTCTATCGGGGGGTCTTAGCTCTATCTCTATGGACGTATTGAGGGATGCTAGGGTGAGGCCTTGGATACACTTTTTGACATTAGGATTGATTAGTTGCGAGCCCAGTTTGTGAGCCTAGTTTGCAAGCCCTCGCCAATAGGGGCTTACGTATTGGTATGGGTAGGGCATCAAGGGAATTGTTAGCGGTGTTTAATCCAGACACTTTAGCTCTATCTCTATTCCATAGTGGGTGCATGTGGGATGACAATGGTGTTTGATCCATTGGGCAGATTCACACACTCTTGTATAGAGGTGCGACGGCCACCAAACATTTCTATAGCATATTGCAAACTTAAAAACCAGCCCAAAGATATGAATTGAATGCATGCATATATTTGTTGCATTGTTTTATTTGCTCACTGAGCCATGATATGTGTTCACCCTTTCGTCGTCGAATATTTTTAGTTGATGATACAGTTCCTACCGTTGAAGAATATACGAATGCGCCGACGTATGGACACGTTGCTGCGATAGACGTAGAAACTGTTGAAGATGCGCGTGATTCTTCATGCTAGTGCAACCAGTGCATATTCGATTAGTTTAGCTATATTTGATTATTGGAACATGTAATGGATTAATTATTTTTATGTCTTGAGTTTTGGAGATAATCGGATTAATTATTTGTTATCATTGTTAGACACTCAGTTCATTATCTGTAAGACTTTCGTTTATTTGTTTATTACCTCTGATTATTACCGTGGAATGTGTGTGGTTTGATATGGTGGGTACAATCTATACGAGTTCTTGATTGAACCGTTGATTTATTGGCGGTTCATTACACTAATCTGGTTAGACCAAAATTGGGGTGTGATATAACCAATCCTATATGTTAATCAAAGTGTACTTATGGCCATACCCCAGCAGTGATTCCAGTCTGTGTTTCCCCTGGATGCTGTCACACATCGCTATGATACTTGGAAATGCAAAACAGTGCCCACATCACCAACCGTTCAGGCAGTCACCGACCCTATTCCGATTCCACACATGCTAACTAGATGTCATGCTTTCACAACAGTAAATCATAATGCATATGCATGAAAATTCACAGATATAGGCTAGCATGTTATTCATACAAAATGCAACATAGACATGCATGGTTGTTAAAAAAATACCATAAAATAAATTGGAATCTATCCCTTACCTGTCGAGTAAGATCTACGCGCCCTCTTCTTATAGAGGTTTGCCCTGACTCGCTCACGTTACATCTATAAGTGACATAGTTTATTAGTTTAGTTGTATTGCCTTGATTGATCAAATTATAATAACTTTCGATGCTTCTCAGACGTAGGTGACAGTGTAGTACCAATAGCACTCACCACGAAGCACGAATGGCCTTGGACATGGTCCTTTTGGGCTTGTCTGGTTGCAGTCTTTGATTGGGAGGTTGCGACCAAACCCCCAGCCGAATCTGCCTAGGACCCTTCTGAAGGGGTCCGGTAGCAATTCTGGTCATAAAAGGGTGGGACCGGACCTTCCCAGAAGCTGGTCTGGGATCTTTGGTCTTGTCCGGCTACACAACAATTGCAACCGGACCTACATCCGGACTTCTTCCATTAAAATCTTGTCGTAGAACCCTAGGTCCAAGTATTGGGATTGATTTTCAGTCCTTTCCAAGGTTTTGGTCGTTCTATCCTAGGATTATGGTTCCATGTTCAGAATTGACAAACCCATCGGTTTGGGGTACATTACCTAGGATTTCACAGGGTTTCGGGAAGAGGTTTCCCTCTTCTCAACCTTCGTCTAGGAGAGAGGAAACCGTCATTAATGGACATTGGGGGGAAGCTACCTTCTTTGTAACTCATGAGAAAGAATGTCCCAAGGGTTGGTTACTTTACCTTGACTAGGTCGGAGAGGAAGCAAGGCTTACCGACGATACTCTCTATTGGTAGGTCAAACAAAACTTGTCATCTCGTCGACTTTTCCTGCTGCCCCTCTCTCTTGCTCTCCACTTCTTCTCCTAGTGTTGCAAACTCATCAGAGTCTCCTAGGGGGGTTTGGGAGTGTTTGCGCAAGTGAGGGGAGTGCTAGGGAGAGTTTGAGTTGAGTTAGAGTCTCTCTCATTGAATGGGACTCTATCACGTTAGAAGTGGGGGAAATCCCTTGCCATGTGTCCTCCTAAGAATTAATTGGGAAACAAACTCCCCCTTTGTATGAGGAATAATGGGATTGGAGTGGTCCCACGTGGGAATGTCCAAGGTTCGAGGGAATATTCTGTTTTGCCTTATTTATCACGTTTCTACGTTTACGATCTATGGGGCCCAGACACATAGCTTGTCCGGCTACAAGGTCCAGTCGCAATATGCGACTCCTCCCTGCAATCGGGACTAGTGCAACCAGACAGGTTTCGGTTGTCCTAATCCGCTTGTAATTGATTGTCTGTAGAGTTTTACCTGGTTTAGCCTGTGGTTGAGCCGGAACTGTTACTCCGCCATTGTGTCGGCTCCGCCCACAGTTGGAAGACTTGATTTGTGACAAAATTTTCAAACTAGGCCCGGTTGTCAGAGTACGGGTCTTACACAATCGCTCAATTCTCTTTTTGCTCTCATACGCATAGAGAAGCAACCAAATTCCTTTAAGACTTGTGGACGACTGTGATCAAACCTACTATACATGGCAGAAATCAATCTTCAACACAAAAGATATGTCTTCATTATTATCTTTATTTCATGGTTTCATTGTCTTTTAAGGTAACTGTATAGACAATAAATCTAACACCACTTCTCTTACTGGTTAAGCAGGAAGCGAAAACTCTAGGAGTTGCAATGGCAATTGTTTGTTCCGTCTTCCAATTAGCAGAGAGAGAGAGAGAGAGAGAGAGAGAGAGAGAGACTCATCACGCAAGAGATAAATCACAAGAAAATGACAGAAAATCCATTTTAAATTTCAAACTACAATATAATCATGAGATTTTAGTAAAAGAAAATTAAATATGTAGACTTTTTTTTGATAAAATAAAATAAAATAAAATAAAATATGTAGATTACTTCAGTTAATTGATCCTTCAATGTGTCATTGCTTATTGAGTATTGATCTTTTTATTATTTTATTATTTTTCCAGAAGTGATCCACCCGATATATATATATATATATATATTTTTTTTGCTAGAATATTCGAATAGGATATTCACATCGTCTCCTCCCAGTCATTCTGGGAGGACGGTGGCAACCTTCCTCGGATGGTTGCCACGTGGTTCTCGGTGAATCCGAGACCCAAGTCCGAACCGACACCCCCTGTCAGTTTGGCTTGTCGACTGGATGTCGGCTTGGACATGGGTCTCAGATTCATCGAGAGCCACGTGGTAATCATCCAAAGAAGGTTGCCACTGTCCTCCCAAACTATTGGGAGGAGACAATGCGAATCCATGTCGAGATCCATGTCACCAATCTCGAATCCGATCCGATTTCACCCTGATCCACAAGCACGTCTCGTCAGTCAAAAATTCATTGAAATCCATAAGCCAGCCTTTTGGGTATTCCTTCAAAAATAGAATCTCTTTATATCCCCACTTAAAAACGCCACGAAAATAAGATTTACTTACATTTATAAATTGGAAAAAAATTTTCCAGATTCCCTAATACTGCGGGTCATAAATTTTCCTTCCTTATTCTACAAACCATAAATTACCACTAAAGTCTCATCCAACAGCAATAATGGTGCTACATAAAATATTCTTCTTTAACATGTGCGAAGGAAAATTCACACCAATAATTTATTTTGAAACCTTAGAATCCTCCATTTTTTTTATTCATCAATCTTTCAATGATTGACCAGATGCTTGCCAAATCTTGAATAGGGAACCATGGGTTGCAATTCTAGAACAGCCCACCCATTTGAATCTGTCAGGCTTGGCATTAAGGGTGTCAATTTGATATCGAACCAGAATCCTACTATTTATATTAATATTAGTGTATCATTTTCTATCTGGTATGCTAATGGTTCAAGTATTGATTCAAATATTTGGTTGATGTCATTGAACAATATGTTTTCCAATTCGTCATGATTAAACAAACGACTTTTTTCTGGATTTCGCCAAACACTGTGTTTTCTAAATTCTAGATTTTTCCGGTTTGCTATTTATATTCGGTATGGTACGGTATTGTACCAGTATACTGCCAATACATACCGTTTTATACTATTGTTTATACCGATTAGTATATTATATACTAACTAAAAATTAATATCTTCAAGATGACAAGTGCTCAAAATGGTACCAAATTAGAACCATATACCGTGCCGAATTAGAAACCAAAGCTCGTGCCAAATCCGAAACCTTTTTTGTACCTTATAAAAACTGTATATCATACCAACAAAAAACTATTCCGAGCTGGTACAGTAATGGTAAGAGAAAATCGTATTTTTGTCAATACGGTATTGGTAAGGGGTTTTTTTTTTTTCTTATACCTTACTAAAACAGTACCAAATTACTGACACCATACTGATTGACACCTTTCCCTGACCTAATCCCACCCAACCCGTGTTAATAAATAAATTGGGCCGGAAGGGTCCTAAGCTGGGATTTGAGCCTGGGAAGCTTGCATTTGGTGCCCCCTCCAACACCTGCCCAAATCCACCACAACCTTCCCGACCTGCCTAATATCCATTAAAAAGGCATTTATGATATGTTAATGATAGCTTATTCTGGCCATTCAAACAAGAAAGAAAAAAATGTTAAGATAACTTTTCCACTCTTTATTGATGATTTCTTTGCACCCAAAAAAAATGTTGACCTAATTTATTTAAAGAAGCTAATTAGACTCTATATCAAATACACAAGGATAGCTATGGATATTTACAAAAGGAACTGTATAAATGATATTTCTAGATGTTTATTTAGAACATATATTGATCTTCTTTTGATTGTCTTTATTTACTAACAAAAAGTCATAATTTGTGAGGAAGGAAATTTAATTTCTTAAAATTATTTGAAAATAATTTATCATTATGTCATTACCTTGTACATCCTTTTAATACCAAGTAAAATAATGAAAATTTACCCTCACAAAAAAATTTTGTATATCGAAAAGGCAAAAAAAATAGGTTATAACTTATTTTACACCCTAAGAGGTGATGCTAATAAGAATAAATTTTACCAAAAAAAAAAAAAAAAAAAAGAGGATTTCGTGCTCAAAGTGACCTATAATATAAATTCTTCAAAGACCACCTAGTCTCTTATAATTTTATAGCAACTTATATAGTATTATTGAGAGCAGACTTTAGCGCAATAGTAAGGTTTTTCCATTGTGATCTAGTGGTCATGGTTCAAAATTGAAAACAGTTTCTCCTTAAAAGAAAGATAAGACCACCTACATAACTAAATCACTTGAGTTGAAGCTTAACGAGTTATTCGAAAGTGGAGGTAAGGCTGCTTAAATATAAGTCCATCCCTTGCACGGGTGGTCGCGCAGCAGGAGCCTCTTGCACTGGTTACACTCTTATATACTACTATTAGTACTGGTTTCCATCATCTAATTCTCATGATGAAGTTCACATCTTTACCACTTTTACCACCTTTGCATAAAGAAGCTAAAAAAGAAATATATAGGATCCAAGAAGAGCAACAACAAGAGCTTAAGCACCCAGTTGTTCTTTTATAGAGGTTTGCATGATAAAAGTTATCTACAAGACATTCTTCCAAGATCATCACAACCTAGCCTTACAAATATAGAGTAAATGACTACAGTCGCATGATGGAAGCTCACATCTTCACTATTTTCATCTTCAAATTCCTTAATCCAAACTCAACCAATGCAGTCAGTTCTCTATCATCATCGATCACACCATTATGGTTGAAGTCGTTATGCTTGAAGAACTGCCCAGTTCTGTTGCTGGTAAACCAGTAGCCCTGGCGTTTGAGGAAGTCCCTGAGCTCTTCTTTGCTTATGCGTCCATCCCCGTCCGCGTCGGCATTCGTCAACCACCATTGTTTAAGTTCATCAATAAGGGAGGGAGAGATGTCTGAGAGAGTTCGGACTGGTGAAAAATGACAGAAAGGCATGTTTTGTTCCAAGTTACAGAGAATATTGAGAGTGATCTCACAACTAGAGCAAAATGGTTCATGACTCATGGGAGAGGGAGAGACCACTTTATATAGAGCTTCAGGTCCAATATTCCGGTTCCTGTTGAATTTGACCCTTTATTCCAACTTATCCCCAGTGGATGTAAGAAAATGAGAGAACAATGGATAAGGGGTGCAACTAGCTAAGGGCACGTAGCTGTAAATAATGTGCAGGCTAAAGAAGCATATATCTTGTTGGATTGGTTTAAGTACTAGAGCTCACAAGGTATTACTCAGGGAAGAGGTCAATATTCATTTTTCATAATGATAAAAAAATTAAAGAAAATTACTAAATGAGAGAGGAGGATCTACATGTTAGTTTGGATATTGAAATTTTATATGCTAGCTAGGAAAATGGAAGTACAGGAAAATCGATAACCGATCATTTGGGGGAGAGAGGAAAAGAGCCTAGATTTCAAGGAAAAGAAATGAATTTCTCCACACATGGGTTTCCGGAATTAGACGAAAATAACGTAATACTGAGAGAGGTAACATCCGAATTGGATTTGTCAAAAAGAATCAAAGATTATAGCGATCATAATGGTTATCTCTTTAAGTTCTTTATCAATTAAGGGAGGGAGAGAGGTCTGAGAGCGATAGGATTGGGCCGACTGACGGTATTTGAACTGACAATTGTTAAGTTTCTATCTCAAAAGTTTGAACTGGTAAGTGGAGAGACTCTCAAGTATATAAAACACCCAAGCTTCCAGACTTAATTAATGTGGGATTAATTATTCCTAAGACTCCTCTTCACATGTTTCCCCTCTTTTAGAAGGCAGTACACGTGATATATATGGTCTTTCTTTTAGGTGAGCATAAGGAGGGAAGCTAGAACTCTGATACTATATTAAATTTTCATCTCAAAAATTTGACGTGATAAATGGTGGGACACTCAAGTATATAGGGAATTGAAAATTCCAGATTTAACCAATGTCAAATTATTCCCAACATATATGACAGACATACATGTATGTATGTTTTGTTCCATGTAAGAAGGAATATATATTGAGGGTGATCTCACAATTAAGACTATCTTTGGTATGTATTATATAATTAATTATATAATACATTATGACATATATAGTTGTTTGGTATGATTTATTACAATTCTTGATATTTAAAATAATTTAATATAATCTAAAATCTACAAATAGGTTAGAAGGTATTGATCATTATTGTGATAATCTATTATTATTTCCTTATGTCTAGTGGTACAAAATGATTATTATTTATGATTTATAATTTACTCTCATAAATAATTTATTATAAATAATTTATAAACATAAAGATAAACTATAACAAAGAAAACCTAAATGGATCATGACACATGAGACTTGAGAGAGGGAGATACCACTATATATGGAACCTAGCAAGGAAAACCTTGTTCGGGTCATGTTGGACTGTATAGTTAAATTCCATGGTCCTTAATGCTTGAACTTTGTATCTTTGACGCCTTAGACTATTCACAGAATAATGAATAAATCTAATTCCCATTAAAAAAAAGGTCCCATAATCCAATTCGATCCTTGCGAACCTTTATTCCCACTTACCATCTTACCAGGATCCAAATCTAAGTTCCCATTAAAAAAAAAAAAACCGGGATTCGATCCGCGCCCCCGCCAATACATTGGGGTGGGCCGCGAAATCCGGCCCTTGGAAGCGTGATTCCCAGGGAGGTTTCGCATCTTACCATCATTAAGTGTCAGGAAGGAGAGAAAAAGGGATCCAAGGGAGTACAAATAATTAAGGGCACGTGGCGGTCAAAAATTTGGAGGCTAAAGAAGTATCTTGTTGGATTGGTTTGAAGTACTTGGGCCCACGTGTGCACTTCCTTGACACATATTCATTTTTCATAATAATAATATATATTCGCCCCCCGACAAATATCTTTCAAATAATATATATATATATATATATATATATATATATATATATATATATATATATATATATATATATATATATATATATATTCCTTTGTGTTTTATGCTTGATTGTTATATTAAGAGCGTGAACTTAGGTATGATGATAAGGTTGTTATATTACAACTAATGGTTACATATTTGAACACATGAAAATAATCTCTCCGTGCTACAAGAGTAAGACTACGTACATTCTATCTCTCGTAGATCTTGCAATAGAGAAAGCCACGTACATTCTTTGTTTGATTGTTGGACTGAATTTTCACAACAGGCAAGATAGAATTTCTCCACACATAGGCTTTGTTTGAAAACAAGGTGATGACAGGAAATTAGATAATGTCATAACACACGGAGTAAAAAAAAAGTTTATTGTCGTACACAAATTCGATCGGACCTTCTAGAATAAAGAATCAGCTTAATTACCCTAGAAATATGGGGAAAAAGATCCTCTGTTGCACTCCAGTGTAGCAAAGGTGATTCGGAGCATTGGGAAGACATCCGGACCATATCCCGATGCCCTCCCAATACTCAAGATCGAGTCTGCTTCACTGGAGTGCAGCAGTAGATCCCAGGTGAAATGAAATATATAGAAAATATGACCACAAATGTGCTGTCTTTGATAATGGGCTACTCTTGCACTGTTAGCGGTATGGATAAGGCTGGGCCAGTAACGTGGGTCACCAATCAAGATGGATCTGAACGAGGCCCATTCCAACTAAGCAAGGAATCTACGGTTTCTTTGTGGTTCCTTATTAGCCATTCTTGTGTCCTCCTATATGGAGAAAAACTTTCATTTTGTTTGTTTGTTTGTCCATAGTTGCTTTTAGGGTGTACCTAGACCAGGTGACCTAATTAAACTGGGAAAACCAAAACCATCCATAATTTTTGTTCGAATAGATTAGTTCTTTTAAAACACCGGTGTCAATTTTAGGCTTGCACCATGTATAATATGGACTGTGATCGATTAGTTCGATTATTAAATGTGCTGGATTTAAGTCCAGACCAATTATTAAATGAGCATTCACGGTACAAGGGTGTAGCCTGAGTGTCTGACTAATGAATCGAATATAACTTTAAACCAATACAATCTTAAAGTTAAAAACCTAAAACATTAAAACGTTTCCTCCTCTCTTTCATTTCTTGAATCTTCCACTCATTCCTTTCATCTTCGTCTTTGTCTACATTGTGATCACAAACCCAATCCTTTTATAATCCTACAAGAAAGTATCAAATCTACAACATGAGAACAAGTATGGATTAGAAACCCAATAAGAGCTTTTTACAATCCTACAAGAAAGTATCTATATTCATTTTGGTATTTTTCCATTTATAGTCCGTTTAAAACTCATTTAGCATGAGACTGATTATAGACTGAAAACCGACTAGTTCGAATCATGTGCTTGTACATGTACTCTTCATGGAATCCTATCACCGTCATTGTGGTGTGGGACCCACCTATAGAGTGTGGGACCCATTGGATATAAACAGTATTTGAATACCATGGAAAGTATAAGTACATACATGTGAACTATTCAACCAAATGTCATGCCTAGCTTTTGAAGCCCAAACAGCTAAACAAACCAGTCACGGTGCGAGGTGTTAAATAATCGCAAAACCGATTAGGCCCAACCGATACTAACCGGGACCAGTCGATTGACACCCCTACGTACTATTGCTTGGTTTGGGCAGTTTTTCCATGAAGTGTTGACAGTCGGTGGTTTCATATTTGCAATAAAATACTAAATAATTATAATATTTTGAAAAAAAAAGGGGCAATATTTTTTAGGGTAAATTTCTCCCACCTCCCCTCCAGGAATCTTAAAAGACTATCATCCCCCAACTTGACTTTTAATGTCTCTCACCTCCTCTGCTTTTGAAAATAATCTCCCCCATTCAATTTGGTGATGACATTCATCATCACCAATGTGTTTTAGAATATTATGCCCTCAGATTGACTTAAAAGAGATTTTATCAAAATTATTTAATCAAATTTAATTAAAAAAAAAATCTCATGTCACAAGAAATTGTGCGGCTGCCAGTCTCATGAATGCATCCATCGACAAGGAATTGGAAGGAGAAATTTGTGCAAGGACGAGTCCGGCAAGGAATTGGAAGGGGAATGTTGTGCAAGGACGAGTCCAGTAAGGAATTGGAAGGGGAAATCTCATGAATGCATCCATCGGCAAGGATGAGTCCGGCAAGAAATCGTGCGGCTGCCAGATTTTCTCCACTGGCTTTAGAAATGGGAGGAGCTTGTCCTTCGCCCATCCGTTGACCGACCCAAACACCTCCTCCTTCGCCAGCGACAAAAGGTACGTAACCGAAAGCTGATGTGGAGTCGCTAGTACTGAATAGGTTGATATTGGCCGGCGTCTAATGGTGCCGATCACTAGGATTTGGGTTCTGACATTGTAATGTGTCATATTCCAGGTGGGGTTCTGAGTTGGTGACTGGTAGGATCCATGGCAGTTCGAGCTCCTACCAGAGCTTTTACTAATTCTTCGTTGCAGAGGTAAAATGAGCAGATTTTTTTTAGAATACGATCGTTTCTTTCTTGGTACCTTATCAGCCTCTCCTCTGCTTTTTCTAGAGCCTCACTAACAATTCTCAGTTTCAAAGACCAATCGAAATAGGGAGAACATGGAGCAATGGCGGGAAAGAAATAGGGAGAGAGAAAGAGATAGAGAGAAAGGGAGAGAGAGATTCAGGGTTTCTCGAAACACACACACACACACAGAGAGAGAGAGAGAGAGAGAGAGAGATCGTACATAAAAACGTTGGGAGAGATTTAATAAATCTCATGTTTTTTTTTATAATTTTTTAATAGTTTTTTAAATTAAATTTGATTAAACAATTTCGATAAAATCTCTTTTAAGTCAATCTGAGGGCATAATAGTCTAAAAAATATTGGAAATGATGAATGTTATCACCAAATTGAACGGAGGAGATTATTTTCAAAAGCATGGGAGGTGGGAGACATTAAAAGTCAAGTTGGGGGTGGTAACATTTTAGGATTCCTGGAGGAGAGCTGGGAGAAATTTACCCTATTTTTTAAGTACCACTTTAAGGGTGTGTAAATAGATTCAGTTTTGGCTTTTGGTTTGGTTCATGTATACTAACGAAAATAGAGACATAAGAAGAATCAATAATGGATCATTTGGAGGAAAAAGAAAGTAGAGAGAGAGACACAAAAGCATGTGCCAACAGCATGTACTACTTTTGCCATATATAAATCAAAAGCAAACTGAACATCATTCAATTCCAAGATCCCAACCAAAACCAAAAGTAAACTGAACATCATTCAATTCCAAGATCCCAACCAAAACCAAAAGCAAGACCAAGACCAAACCATATTTGTTTTTAGTTATTCGGTTCCTACTCTGTTTTCGGCCCTTTTTCTCCTCCTCCTCCTCCTCCTCCTCCTCCTCTCTCTCTCTCTCTCTCTCTCTCTCTCTCTCTCTCTCTCTCTCTCTCTCTCTCTCTCTCTCTCTCTCTCCAAACCCTTGATATTGTTGATGTCTATTTTTTTTTCGTAAGACGTCAATGCCTATATTGTTTTTTGTAAGACGTTGATGCCTATTTCGCATGTTAGACTTGAAAAGATCGAAGAGATTATATTCCCAGTGACTGATTTTGGGTATAAATTGATGTTCTTGTTGTGTCTTTGTTCACAATTTGTATCTCCAGTGTAAAAAAATGGATGAAACTTTGAGAACCCTCAATGGGATTTCAATCACTTCCCTATCCTTGTCAGCTCTCTCTCGGTATGGAAGACCATTGGAAGTCTAAAATCAACAAAGAAAGGAAATTCAAAGAGAGAGACTATCACATGGAGGGAGTGATAAGAGAGATAGGAATAGAGATTGAGATAGACAGACCGGAGAGAGAGAGAGAGAATAATTGAGAGGGACCTAAATCCTCATGTCGCCCAGCCATCCAACGAGACTGGCTGAGATATCTCAGCCCGCCCAATGGACGACTGATGGACGGAACAATAGGAGACAATCTTTCTCCAATCTTGAGAGATGAATTAAATGATTTTTTTTTCGAGATCCCACCATCATCCAAAGGGAATGGAAATTGTCTCCTCCCAGGGGTTCAGGAGGAGACTCGGCTACCTGTAAGCACCCCATTTTTGACATCCCTAGTCAAACAGAGTTTTATTGGTGTATAAACAGCAATAGAGTAGAGGTAAATGAAAATTTAGAAAGTACAGGGGAGGCGAATGAAACTCTCTCAAACTAACAGTTAATCAATCCCTGTGTGCCCTCTATGGTGTTTTGAGCAGACCAAAGTGCCCCGGTGTGCGAGAGTCTTGGTGATCATATTCAGAAAGGTTGCAGGTCAAATTCGAGGTTTATATGTTAAGCGATAACTTCGAGGCTGATTTTGGCAGGCCCCACAGCAAGGTCATGGGCTGTAATCTGCATGGATGCATAGCTCTTAGAAATACCTTCCAAATGAGACCAGAATCACTCAATTCTGATGTCAAAGGAAGAAGATATGGCAATTTCAGTCCGAAAATAAGTACAAGGGTTTTTTTTTGAAAAAAAAAAAATAAATTGTCCAAGGGCCTGCATGCAAATTATCGTGAGTTTAATTATTTAAACTTCACGCCCTCATATCTTGATCATCTGAGGCCCAAATCCGGCGATTCAAATGCCAGTGCACTCCATTGTCCGTCCTCTTCAAAGTGGACGGAGAAAATTTCGGGCAAAGGCCACCAGCGGGTCCCATGCAAAGTTGCCAGTAGGATTATCGTCAAAATTTCAATTCTTCATATTTTGATCATCTGACATCCAAATCAGGTGATTCGAGCACCAATGTGCTCCATTGTCCGTCCTCTTCAAAGTGGACATGGAAAATCTGAGACAGAGGCCGTCGAAATTTTTCATGTGGAATTGCAAGCTGAAAGGACCCATAATAGAAAGAAAAAAACCAGTTCAAACCCAACTCAACCCAACCCAGCTCAAAACCAATTTAGTCCAACCCCGTCAAACTCGACCAGTCCAGCCTTACCCAGCCCAGACCAGTCCGGACAAAGTCGGTTCAACCCATGTGCATGTATTTTTTGTATTTTTGTTATACATATATGTTTATATGATATATATTATATATATTTATATATTATATTTCTACATATTAAATTATATATTAATATCTATTATATTATTATGTTATATATATGTATACATTTATGTGTGTGTGTGTGTGTGTGTGTGTGTGTGTGTGTGTGTGTGTATATATATATATATATATATATATATATATATATATATATATATATTCGGTCAAGAGGACAAGAGAGAGGATAAGAGAGAGAGAAAGACAGAGAGAGAGAGAGAGAGAGAGAGATACGGGGAGAGAGAGATCGGTGGAGGGCTGCCACCTCCATCTCTTTGAGCCAGATCCCATTTCCCCGCCGACCAGCCACTCACTCCACCAACTCACTCCCATACCCATGGCCGCATGCTACACCATCTAGCCAACCACTAAGCCGCCGGCCCAACTGTTCACCTCACCTGCTCCTTAAAACCATACCTGCCCAGCTGAAATTCTAGCACCCCGGCCAACTGTCCATGCCCATGCACAATCGAACTTCCATCGAGCCGCAAACTCAATCCACACCCACCATGCTGCTACCCACCAACTCCTCCATTGAGTTGCTCACCTGCAACTCATCACCATGCATCGACACCTGCATACCCAGTTCCACCTTACCAGTGGCCAAACATACCTGCCCAGTAGAAAAAGAAACCGGCTCCACCCATTACCTTGAGCCACCCATTTCACCATACCCTCCCCTCAAACCCTCACCTATACTTGCCACATCACTACCTGCAAACCTCCACCTCCAGCTACCAAGTCCACTACCCTGTCTTCAACTCTCATCGACACATCACTACTCTTCCTTACCAGTAGCTGACCCACACCATAGCCGCTCATTCATCGAGCCACTAACCCCCTGCAAACACAACCTGCTCTCATACTCTGCCAGCCAGTCACCATCAAACCTTCACCGTCGACCAGCCATGCCTCCATCTGTTGCATTGCCCAACATCTTACCTTCTATGATCGACACATCATCAAGCCCATACCGCACATCTCCCATCCACCCCCAAAATCTACTTCACCGAATACCCTTCCTGGGCCTATAAAAACCATCCACTGGATCAGTTACAAAAAAGAGAAAAAATCGACAGCACTCATCTAACCTTCCATCCTGATCCGTAGGACTCCTTCACCTCTATCGATCTGCGAAAACCTCCCTCAAGACTACATTCGAACCTTACTCTCTCAACCTGCTCACCATTTTGAAAACCTGCAATAAACCCACCTACCTGTAGCTACCCACCAACCCGCAAGCACAATCTCACTCACCCTCCAACAATTTGTTGCAACTCACCGAGACCACTCCGCGATCACCGTCGGCAAACGGATGACCCTTCGCGACATTTGCGACGACCTCGGCAACACACATCAGGTTGGTTGCTCTTTTGGTTTACCACATTTGTATATCATATTATTGTCATTTTTTTTATTGTTGTATCTTGGCATGATGATTCTTTGATCATATCCGTTGGGTTACACATATGCATAATGCGTTGTATCATAATTGTATAGTGTATTACATTTTGTGACATGGTGCATCATACTGTATAATATGTGTACATAATTAAATTTTGATTTTTTTTTTATATCTTAGTACATGAATATTATTTAAATTTATTTTTTTGATCATTGATCATTTTTTTAGATTTAAACCATTGATCATGTCTATCTAATGTTTATTGAGAACCATTATGTTAATATTTCAATATGATGAAAATCAAACCATTGATCATGGAATTTAATGTGATGGAAGGCTGACAGTTGATCATGGAATTTAATGTGATGAAAAGTTAGCCATTGATTTTGAAATTTTAAGTGATAAAAATTATGGCCATTGATCATGAATTTTTATGAGATAAAATCTGGATATTGGTTTTAGTTTTGTTAGATGATTAAATATGGACCATTGGATGTTAATTTCAATCTGAACTATTGGATGATATGATGATGTGATTGATCTAAATGGTTGGATTATCATGATGAGCGATCTGAACCGTTAGATTATCTTTGGAAGTGATTTTAATCAACCTGGATGGTTGGATTATCATGATGAGCGATCTGAATCATTAGATTATCTTTGGAAGTGATTTTAATCAATCTGAAGGGTTAGATTATGATCTTGAATGATTTAAACCGTTGGATTGTCATTGTGAATGATTTAGAGTGATATTTACCATTGTATCTAGATCATAAGTGATTTAGATGAATCTGAGCCAATGACTTCTTAGTCTGATCATGATTATATTTTGATGTGAGATCTGAGCCATTGATCTTGGCTGTTTTGATGAAATCTGCGTATTGATCATAATAGTTATGTTTTGAAGAGATCTGACCGTTAGATTGAGGATTTGATCTAATAGATTATTGATGATTCTTTGAATCCAGACCGTTGATCGAGGATCTAATTTGACACACTGAGACATATTTTGATTGGAAATAACATATGAGATGTCATGTCTGTTATCTTGATGATCACATGTTTTGTTGCTATGCTTGTTCAAATGTTTTTTTGCTATATTTATTCACACGTTTTCTTGTTGTATCTGAGATGATACATGTTGATTACTTGCCTTGTTTGAATTGTTGGCAATAACTTACTTTTTGTTACACCCTAGTCAAACTGCCATATCTGTACACCTAGCAGACATATTAGGTGTGGAGACGTGCATGTAGGCATCCACATTCATGGGAAGGGTAATAATGAAAAAATGATAAAACTCTTAACCAAGAATCATCAAGCCTAGCCCAACACATTCCAGAATTAGGGGTTTTTTTTTTTTGTCAAGGGTAGCTAGGACGATCCCTATCCCTCAGTTCATTTCCCCTAAGGTGCAGAAACCTAGATAGGTGTAATGTGAATCCAACCATAGATCTTTTAGGTTCATCACTCAGTTCCATGGGACCATCGATATTTCGACCCAAGCGGGTCACCCAATGAACAATCTAAATTTTTGAACTACGTAGATCCTGATTCTTAGGGCAAACCCTAAGATACGTAGGTAGTCTGGGAAACTCTCAGATACGGTTCCACACCTCAATCAATATATCCTCACACACCCTACTCCCTGAGAGACACACCCTACTCCCTGAGAGACATACACTCCACTCCCTGAGAGACACACCTACTCCCTGAGAGACATACCTACTCCTTGAGACACATACCTACTCCCTAAGAGACATTCTACTCCTTGAGAGACAAACCTTTCCTCCCTGAGAGACATACATACTCCTTGAGAGACATACCTACTCCCTGAGAGTACACATACTTTATTCCCTGAGAGTGCATATTTTAGTCCCTGAGGTTACCCAATCCACACTGGAACAAACTACGTTGTACCTGATTTTCAGGACCTCTAGAATACGTAGGCAACTTGGAGGACTCTCCAAGTACGATACTACACCTTGGTCTTCTTAGGTCTTCTATATCCATAACCATATCCATATCTATATTCATATCCATGTTCACTTCAATCCATATTAGGCTATCTCTAGATTCAATCACAATCATCATCAAGCATAAACTTTAACTTGAACAAATTGAATCTAAGAAAGCTTAATCATAATCCACATCCATAAACTTTAATCACATTCTGTTTCGAACTATGTTTTGAACTTGATTTCGAGGATTGGAATACGTAGGCAATTTGAGATGTTTTGGACATCTCAGATTCAATCTATCACCGAACCATCTTTGGTTCGGTTCATTGTATATTATTTTTTATTTTTTTTACTTTGAGAACATGTTTGGCTGAACTTAGGCTAGAAGAACTTATCAATTTGGCATAGGATCCCCCATGAGCCCTAGTCATCATCCATTGACCATGAACAGTCAGAATCATAGAGTTTAAGGAAAGTAGAATCACATAGGAGGCCGATTTTTGGATCGGGCAGTTTTGGGTGCCTAACACCTTCCCAAACTATACCTTGAATGCTTATCCGTTCTCTGCTAGATAAAAGCCAATATGTTGGGTCATGAGTCAATAGAAGTCTTATCTCAGGATGAGACTACATTTTAGGTCCTAGACCTTAATCTAGGTGGCGACTCCAAATCATTTACCGTCCATCAACGTGGGTGGACATTTGTCCTCACAATGGCAACTCCACTGGGGATTCCACGTTCAGACTCTCGATTCACTTTCCTTACATTGATTAACTGACATTGGATGCTAGATCTAGGGCTACTATATTTATGTTTGTACATATTATTTTGGGGGGTTTAGGTTCAGTCACACATCGTGCTATTAGCCAACCTGGGTCCTCATGCATATGGGATTGCCCGCTAGGTGAAAAGCACAGCCTTGACATGTACCTTGTAAAAGTCTCGACTGTGGAGAGCCTCTGACGTTTGTTTCTCGGGTCTGCTTGGGGTGGCGTTATACTTCTCTAGGTCCTTTGATATTTTGCAAAATAGTATATCAAAAGGAATCGAGTGGCCCATGATTCACCATGAAGACGGGAATAGGTCCACTCTTCCTTGTCAAGGTAGCCTTTGCCGGTCCTAATCCATAGTGAGCCACATGCTTGTTATTTTTTGGTTCATCCCTGAACCGACTATGTAAATTCCAACTCAATTACGACATCTATGCCTATGACATCGAAGTTCTGCCCGTTTTGATTCTATATCTGTCAACGTGTTTGGATTCACACTTGAGGATTCAATGTGTCAAACCTTTCATTGTTGATATATCAAGTCTTAAAAATGATTGAAAAATCTCTATCATGGCATGGATATTGTGATCGAATGGGAGTTTACCGGTTTGTTCAGTCATAAACCACTTTTTGCTAACTTATCCCTTATGAAAGTTTAAAGATGAGCATATCCGTTTCAATTTCCTTGTTTTTGATAAACCAAGTGGTTGGACCTTGTCACCCCAATGACCCATTTTGGGTCAAGAGGCCCAAACCCGATCACGTGGTCCTTCAAAGCAACTAAATTGGTGCAGATAATGTTTGTTTAAGGGGTTTCATAAGAGAGCTAACATTTGTATGGTTGAGTCAGCTCTGTTTGTGCATGTTAATTCCTCTCTGTTCTATCTCCATTCCAAGAATCCTAATACTTGTCAACTTTGGTCTTTTCTAGGACCTATATTAGGAGTCACCCTAGTTAACAATCATTTCTACCTCGTGGGTGAGAGATCCCATCGCTGGGAGGTTATCAAGAGAGTCCACACCTGAACCCATTTGCCCTGCCTCGACGAGACCAGTTGAAGCTATGAGTGAAGGACAGAATCCCACCCAAGGGGCAACAGAAGCTAGGATGGCGAAAATGGAAGATGCCATATCCATGATGGCTACCCTGATGAAGAAAATGGATGCAAAACTGTAATCCCAAGAATCAGGGACCAAAAGAGTGGAGACACCACATTTACCTTCTAGCTCCACACCTGAGGAGGTAGAAGAAATTGAACATAGGAAATCCCCAACTATACAAAAGGCTCTCACAGTTGAGAAATCAAGAGAAGAGGATGGCCCATACAGAGATAGGTTGAGCCAAGTAGAGAAGATTCTGAGAGGTCTGAAAGGGGTAGAGAGTCAGATTATTGATGCCGAAGGTTTATGTTTCTTCCCGGAAGTGAAGTTGCCTCCTAAATTCAAATGGACCATAAAAAATTTTGATGGGACGGGTGATCCCAAAACCCATCTAAGGCCATTCACCGATCTACTGAAACAAGACCAGGGTTTCACTGATGAGCAGTTGGCACAAGCATTCCAATTCTCACTGACAGGTGGGGCCCACAGGTGGTTAATGAAACTGAATCCGTCACAGATCCATAAACTTCTATTCTTACAATACTGAGATTGAGACCCATAGGAGGCAGCTCGAAACCATGATACAGAAGTCAGATGAAACTTTCACAGAATACATGTCCCGGTGCAGGTCATTGGCGGTAAAACTTTGGGCCCGGCCGTCTGAGAGGGATCAGGTCCAAATGATGATGAGGGGTTTGAACAGGACCTATACGACCTATATCTTTGGACAAGCTATACTCACTTTCGAAAGACTCCTGGTTGCGGGACAGCAGGTGGAAGACGCCGTCAATCACGGAGATGTCCTCTCGACCAAGGTAGAAAGGTCAGAAGTTGGTTTGAATGGGAAGTCATACCCATCCAGGGTTCAGGATCTAACCCACCTACAGCGTCGAAGGAAGTGGCCATTACAAGCTCAGCACAGTTGATCGTAGAAACTACAGCTCCTTCCTCTACCGCACAAAGGTTTGGACCCAGAAGACAGTTCACAGAACTAGGCATGACCAAAACATCGCTCCTTGACAAGCTAGTTAATGGAGGGAAGCTCAAAATTCTGGAAACACGGCTTGTTCCAAACCTGTTACCTCACTATTGGCGCCTGAATGAATTCTGCAAGTACCATAATCAAAATGGGCATGATACTGAGAATTGCACCACTTTGAGGCATGCCATACAAGATCTACTAGATTCTGGGAAATTCAAGCTCCAACCAAGGCAAGCGTCTGTCGCAAACAACCCCCTTCCTCATCATGTAGTGAATTTTATAGAATGGGGGGAGATGTATTCAGACACGGGTATTCCAACTGAAACAGTCCAAGTTGTAAATGGAAGAAGTGCCATACCTGGTGATGAAGTGAAATTAAGTAGGGGGTGAGTATGAAGCATACTTCCCAGAAATTCCTCAACATACGGTGGCGGGGACAGAGTCAGAAGAGCCGCTCATTATTTATCAATCGGATAATGAAGCGGAAGACACTTATATGGCCGATCAATCTATAGAAATGGAGGTAATCTTTCCAGAGGATCATCAATACTCATTGGCAGAAGTAGATTCAGAGGAACCACTCATCATCTATCTTTCAGAGGATGAGTTAGAGATAGCTCAATTGAACAAGCAGTTTGTGAAAATGAAAGTGGTCTTTATGGAAGACGAAGAAGAAATAGTAGAAATCAGGACTGGTAAAAATTTCAAACCAGCCCACCTTGCAGTTGAGAACCCAGCTCATTTGATGAGAGAGAAGAACAAGGGTCAGAGTAGTCAACCAGAACCTCAGGACCCGATGTTGAAGCAACTTCAAAAGACCCAAGCAAATGTGTCCATATAGGGGCTACTGATGGCCTCCAAAACTCATAGAGATGCGGTCCTTAAGTCTTTGGCAAGTTTTCAAGTCTCAACTTCAACTGATTGTCATGAGCTGGAAAAAAATAGTAGGGGGAAAGTATGTAGTAAACTCCATTGTCTTCGAAGATGAAGATCTTTCCCCGGAAGGCAAAAATCATAACAATCCTTTATACATCACCATCAAATAGCGGGGTAAAAGCATCTTTCAGGTTTTCATTGACACTGGGTCAGCTTTAAATGTGTTCCCCATTGGTACCTTCAAGCATTTGGGGTTTAGTGAATCTGAGCTCAGGCCTTCCGATATGACCATCCAAGCATACGATAATACAAGGAGGGCTATTTTGGGTGTTTTCACTGTGCCAATACAAGTTGGACCTGCAGAGTTTCTAATTGAATTCCAAGTCATAGACATTTCATCATCTTTCAGTATACTTCTAGGCAGACCTTGGATACATATGTCTAACGCAGTGACGTCTAGTTTGCATTAGAAAGTCAAGTTCTTCCACAATGGCACCACAGTGACAATATTTACAGATTCGGCAGCTATGAATGTGCTAGCTACGGGACAGAGTGATGTGGGATCAGGACAAAATGGGCCCCAAGACCATCCTTTCAGAGGGTTTCAGATCAGTAACATCCTAGCCACCACAGAACCAAATCCCTTAGGTACTCATTTGTCATTTTCCTTTCGTCAATTACTTAACATGTCTTATTTCCCAGGTATAGGCCTCGGTTCAAATCAACAGGGTAATGTCAACATGTTGTTTCTTTTAATCAATGAGTATAGATTTGGACTAGGGTATGCCCCCACCAGGCATGATTTGAGTTTGATAGAAGAAAAGCAGAGGAGAGCCGATGATGCATTTTGGAGGCTCGAGAGGAGGAAATATGGGAGTAATAGTAGGTATACAATAAAGGCAACAGGCATGGGTTGTAGAAAATGGCAACCACAAAGGACAGATGAACCGATCTTTCAAGCACAGTTCGACAAGTTAGATGAAGATGAACAAGTCATTCCACACTCAAAGACACTCAATGGGTATTTCGTCAAAGAGGGAGAGAATGTTGCATTTTGTGGTTTCTCTGAACCATGGCTAGACGTAAACCTCCAAAGACAAGTACCCGGCTTTGAGATATTTTTTGACTGCACCATTGATTGGGTAGAGCTAGAGCAGATCAAGATCCAAAGGTAGGAGGAAGAGCAAAAGTCAGAGATGGGGTCAATCAGCATCGATAACTTTTTCAACGAAGACCAAGTTTTAATGCTCAATGGAGAAGATCAAGATGGAAATCCCGATCCACAATGGTTCATCGTTCCAATCAGTGGAACAATCGCTAATTGGACTTGTTAGATGCTTTTGTTTACCCAAAGGGGTTGTCGTGTAATCATTATAGTATGGCCATGTCTGGCCCAAAGTCCAAGAGTCCTTAATTAGGGTCGAGTCTTTAAAAAGCTTTGAGTCCATTCCACTTGGAACCTCCTCCTCTGTACCTCTGTTTTCAAGCATTAATAAAGAAAATCATTCCAATTATACTGCGTCTACTTCTTCCAATCCCCTTTCTTTTAACTCTAACTTTGATGATGATGAAAGTGATGAACTTTCTCCTGAAATTCTACAATCCATCGAAGCCTCAGAAGAAAAGAAAACCCAACCTGTCGGTGAAGATTTCAAGATGATCAATCTCGGCACAGAAGTGGTGCAACATAAGATAACTCTGATCCATAATGCTAAGCCACATAAGCAGAAGTTGAAGCGCTTAAAATCCGAGTGGACTCTAAAAGTCAAAGAAGATATAATGAAACACAATTTGATGTCGGGTTTTTAGAAGCGTCAAAATACCCAGAATGGTTGGCTAATGTGGTAATTGTGTCACACCCCAATTCTGGACTAACCAGAATGGTGTGATGAACCGTCAATAAACCAATGGTTCAACCAGGATCTCATATAGGCTATGCCAACCATGTTAAATCAAAACACACTTCACATTAATCAGAAATAATAAAGTAAATAGCGAAAGTCTTATTAATAATGAACTGAGGTCTAATCATGATTAATAATTAATATTCCAGTTATCTCCAAGTAATCAAAACATAATTTAATACATATTATAAATATCCAAATACGAAATTTAAACACTAAGCGCATCCATAGTTCAAACCCTCGCTTAACGAATCATAATAGTCCTCCACAGCTTGCTCATCCATAGCCTCCACCTGTTCATATATTGGCGTGTCGACATAATTTTCAATCGTAATACCTACAATATCAGAAACTAAAAAGAATTGTACGCGCGAGGGTCAGCTCTCCAACTTGAGCTCAGTGAGTAAACAAAACTGCAACAAACATATGCATGCATTCAATTCATATCTTTGGTCTGGTTTATAAGTTTGTAATGTGCTATAGAAAGGATTGGTGGCCGCCGCACCTCTATACACGAGTGTGTGAAGCCACCCAATGGATCAAACACCATTTTCGTCCTACATGCACCCATCATGAAATAGAGATAAAGCTAAAGTGTTCGGATCAAACACCGCATAACACTTCCCCTGATGTCCTACCCATACCAACACGTAAGCCCCTATTGACGAGGGCTTGTAAACTGGGCTCGCAACTAACCAATCCTAATGCCAAACAGTGTATCTAAGGCCTCACCCCAGCATCCCTCAATACATCCATAGAGATAGAGCTAAGGCCCCCCGACAGAGTCAGAGACTACACGGTCCGAGACCACCTCCCCTGATGCCCTACGACGTAATAGTTCTGCTAAGGTAATGGCGATACGATGATGTTAGTGGACAAGACTTGGTAGAGATAGAGCTAGAGTTTGGTGACCAGGATGAACCACAGTGTCACGTCCTCCCCCTGATGCTCCACTCACATCAAGTACACTAACCACACACATACATTCACATGCCTATTCCTAACATCATCATCATCATCATGTTATAAATAAACAGAATTAAATATGCATGAGCAGTAATAGCAGGAATATTAGATGATATGTGAAATGCACATTACAAGCATACAAGCATAGAATCATTCATGGAATTAGACTCAATAAGTAAAATAGTTTGTTATTAGCCAATTAGTTTAGGTCTTGTTCCCTCACCTTTGGTCGATGGTTGTTCCTCGTCCAAGCTTTGTAAATCAATTTTAGACCACTTGAAAACCTAACAAATTTATAGATTTTAAATTAAAATTTATTTCCATTAATTCAGACTTCTAGAAGCTGAGTGGTCGCAGGTGCGGCTGCACCTGTGGTCTCAGTTTCTGCGACCACAGGGTGTGTGGTCCCAAGGTGTGGTCGCATATCATGCGACCATACATGCGACCACACCCTCCCTGAAACTTTCCCGCCGGCGTATGGTCGCTATGTGTGGTCGCATATCATGCTACCATATATGTGACCACACCCTCCCTGAAACTTCCCCGAGGGTGTGTGGTCGCTATGTGTGGTCGCATATCATGCGACCATACATGCGACCACACCCTCCCTGGAATTTTCCCAAGGGCGTATGGTCGATATGTGTGGTCGCATACCATGCGACCACACCCTCCCTGGAACTTTCCCGAGGGTGTGTGGTCGATTATATGTGCCTCGTGTGGTCGCATATCATGCGACCACACATGTGATGGTCGACTTTTCCACTCCCAACTCAATTCCTTCATGTTTTGATTCCTTGGCTTATCATCATGATCCTTCCTATGATTGTTCTACGGCTTAAAATTCATATTTTACACAATCCATCATCCTAATAGATTCCCTCCATGGATCTCTTTGAATTTGTCCATGGTTTGATGATTGGGTCTCACTTTGAATTACTATCTCCTCCATGATCTATTCTAGGTATTCAACTGATGTGGGGAACATTTTCATTCCTTAAACTTGTTGAAGATTTAGAGTTCTCTCTGAAATTCTTCCTCTTAGTCTTCCTCTTCAATTCTCCTTCTCTTCCTCCTCTTCTCTTCCTCTCTCTTTCAGTTTGAGTTCTAAATGGATGGAAGAGGCTAAGGGACGTCCCATATATAGAGGAAAACCCTCCATATAGAGTCCCACTTAGATTAGAAAAGAACCCCCTTCAAATTAGGAAGGTTTCCCTAATCACGGAGTTAGTCTGACTTCGTGTGGTCGCACGTGGGGTCGCAGAACCCGTCGACCACATAGCCAAAAACTACGGCCACACGTCCCAGACTCCTATGGTCACATTCTTCTGAGGTGTGGTCGACCACACCTGTTTAGGTATGCGACCACACACTTTTAATTAGAAGTTTTTGGGTTTAATTTTGATACCTAGCGTTGTGGTTTCTTCACGCACTTGGTCTACTTAGCCCGACCATGATAGGAAGACCGGTCACGACACGAGAATGTAAGGGTAGACCGGGTTCATGGCGTGTGGGTCTTACAAATTGTACCTAAGAAAGATGGTAGACTGAGAGTGTGTGTGGATTACAGGAATCTAAATAAGGCCAGTCCCAAGGATGACTTTCCGCTGCCAAAGATAGATATCCTAGTTGATAACAT
The DNA here is from genome assembly GCA_028583415.1 of Protea cynaroides. NCBI lineage: Eukaryota > Viridiplantae > Streptophyta > Magnoliopsida > Proteales > Proteaceae > Protea > Protea cynaroides. The sequence goes on along the minus strand of CM053272.1, from coordinate 11,417,428 downwards.
GGCTAACCATGCACTCTTGTCATTCATGGATGGATTCTCAGGGTATAACCAGATCAAGATGGCACCTGATGACAAGAAGAAGACCACCTTCACCACAAACTGGGGTACCTACTGCTACACTGTAATACCGTTTAGATTGAAAAATACAGGGGCAACCTATTAAAGGATGGCCACGACGGTACTACATGATCTGATCCATAAGGAGGTCGGGGTATATGTGGATGACATGATTGTAAAATCACTTACCAGAGGAGACCATATCACAGCACTGAGAAAATTCTTCGAGAGAATCAAGCAGTTCAAGCTCAGGCTTAACCCACAAAAGTGTGTATTTGGGGTAACGGCAGGCAATATGCTAGGCTTCATGGTCAGTCAAAGAGGAATTAAGATAGATCCTGCTAAAATAAAGGCAATATCTGAAATGCCACCCCTGTCTATAGAAAAGGAGATAAGAAGTTTCTTGGGGAGACTCCAATACATCAATTGGTTCATTGCACACCTCACTGCAACGTGCGATCCAATTTTCAAACTGCTAAGGAAGAATCAACGCAAAGAGTGGAACCCCAAATATCAGTTGGCCTTCGACAAGATCAAGACCTATCTGTTAAATCCACCTGTGTTGGCCCCTCCGGTCCTTGGGAAGCCACTTCTCCTTTACCTATCAGTGTTAGAAGACTCCATGGGGTCAATGATAGCCCAACATGATGACGATAGACGAACAGAAAAGGTCATATACTACTTGAGCAAGAAGTTTGCAGGCTATGAAGCCAATTACTCACTGCTGGAAAAGACATGTGCAGCTCTAGTTTGGGTAACCAAGAGGTTGAGGCACTATATGCTATCATATTCCATAATACTCATTTCAAGAATGGACCCTCTGAAGTATCTATTTGAGAAGCCGACATTGACGGGGAGATTGGCTAGATGGCTCCTATTGTTATCCGAATTTGATATCATGTATGTTACGCAGAAGTCCATCAAAGGGAGTGTGATCACAGATCATCTATCTGCCAACCCAGTTGAAGACAATTTTAGAAACTTGGAGGATGTATTTCCTGATGAGGAAGTTCATATGGCCGAGGAAGAGATAAAGCATGACACATGGATGATGTTCTTTGATGATGCAACCAATCATAGAGGGCATGGAGCAGGCACACTTCTCATAGATCCTTAAGGTGAATTTGTACCTTTCTCCCTCTGTTTAGAGTTTGAATGCACGAACAACATGGCAGAATATAAAGCTTGCATCATGGGACTCAAAGCAGCATTGTCCATCGGTATCAAGAAAATGAAAGTCTATGGAGATTCATCTATTGTGATCTACCAAGTTAGAGGAGATTGGAAAACAAAAGATAAAAATTTGATACCTTATCAGCAGCAGGCAAGCAGTTTGGCGAAGAATTTTGTAGAGCTCAAGTTCGACTATTCTCCAAGGGACACAAATAAATATGCTGATGCATTGGCTACTTTGGCTTCAATGATCGGTGATGATCCTGTTGAATGCACAAGGCCCCTGATAATAGAAAGAAGGAGACAGCCGACATATGCAGAAATCGGTGCACTGACAATTGATGGTAGACCTTGGTTCGCACCCATAGTGGACTTCATTAGAGAAGGTAAATACCCAACAGAAGCAACATCGGGAGAGAAGATGTCATTAAGGCGATATGCTACGCAGTTCATCCTTTGTGAAGATATCCTTTATAAAAGATCCTATGATGGGGTACAATTGGTCTGTGTCGATGAAGAACAAGCACAAGTTCTCATTGAGCAGATACATCAAGGAGTTTGCGAACCTCATATGAATGCTAGCATGCTCGCGAAGAAGATTTTGAGAAGAATAGGGTATTATTGGAATACCATGGAAGCAGACTGCACGGAGTTTGTGAAGAAGTGTCACAAATGCCAAATCTTTTCCAATCTGATACATATACCACCTACAGAATTACACACTCTCAGTTCACCTTGGCCATTTTCAACTTGGGATATAGATGTGATCGAAAAGATTCACCCAAAGGCATCAACTGGGCATGAGTTCATTTTAGTAGCCATCGACTACTTTACCAAGTGGGTAGAGGCTCAATCATACGCCAAGCTCACTGCTAATAAGGTAGTCAAGTTCCTTCAAGAGCATATCATCTGTCAGCATGGGATGCTTCATGCTCTAATCTCATATCAGGGTCAACACTTCAGAGGAAAGGTACAAGAATTGTGTGAGAATTTTAGTATCCAAAGGCACCATTCTTCCCCTTATCGGCCACAAACTAATGGAGCAGTAGAGGCCGCTAATAAGAACGTCAAGGTCATCCTCCAGAAAATGGCAGAGTCACACACTGATTGGGCAGACAAGCTACCATATGCACTATGGGCCTACAGAACTTCTATAAGAACCTCGACTGGAGCCACGTCATATTCTCTGGTATATGGTATAGAGGCAGTACTCTCAGTAGAAATGGAAGTACCATCCTTGAGGATCCTAATGGAATCCCAAATCCCTGAAGCTGAATGGCTTCGATCCCGTTATGAAGAGCTAAGTCTCATTGACGAAAGGAGGATGAAAGTAGCTGATAATGCAAAGAAGTACCAACAGAGAATGGCTGCCACTTTCAACAAGAAGGTTAGGTTTCATCACCTGACGGTGGGAGATCTTGTATTAAAGAAACAAAGAGCGCCTATCCATGACCCTAGGGGTAAGTTTCGTCCAAACTGGAGCGGACCATTCATAGTGAAGGAAATCTTACCAGGAAAGGCAGTTCGATTAACAGATCTGGATGGTGAAGACTTACAATATCTGACCAACCTCGATCAGCTGAAGCGGTATCATGTTTGACCTTTGCATGTTTTCAAAAAAAAAAAAGGGAGGGTGCAGTTGGTCACTTCACTCTTATAAGTCGACAATGAAATTCTACCGTCTCGGATGGACTTCACATCATGTCTGGGTTTGATTTTCTAATGAGGTCATTTCATCCCGCCATTCAAGATTGGTTACATCATCTCATCATGATCAAGGAAGGAAATTCCTGTTTTTTGGCTGAACTCTTTCATCCGTTCATATATCCAATGAATTTCTCAAGAGTCGCATATCAATCCCATCTTTCATATCTTTTGATATCAACCCTAGTAGATATGTCATTCTGAAAAATTATAATGATAATCTGGCTGGAACTCTTATCTGTTGTTTATTACATTCAACGGCGTCCAAAGGTTCCAAAGAACCCTTTATTCTCAAGCCCATAAAGTGGTATCTCTTCGGAGGGATCGGCCATTCCATATAAACAACCAAAAAGATCTTCCAGATGGGAATCTCATCTAGATAGCTTCATATAGGCCAAATTTGGCCTTTATTTTCTCTCACTTGACTTTTGACTTAGAAACTTAGGTCCAGACAAGGTCATACATATGCACACATTTCATGCACAACTCACTAAGGTTTTCAATGTATCTAACAATTGTAGTGAAAAAAAGTTTTAATGATTTCCCTACCAACCTTGTACCAGGTCGGGATTTTCTACAGGTCATTTCAGTAAGCATTCTAGAGTCTCTACTCGTCAGACAGCATGACAAAAATGGATAAAGCACTGCGATTAGAGTTGGCATATGGAATTCACTGAAGATCATTCATTTTTAATGAAGAGCCACTTGGATGTCCTCCTCCAAATGATGACAATAAAGTTGTGCCCAGGTTTGCTGAAAGCAGCAATCTAATGCTGGAACCCAACGACTCATGTATTCAGGTTTGGATGTGGAATTGTGTCCTACTATTGAGGAATTCAGAGCATGCCTCTTTTCTCCACCAAAGGGTATGAGGTTTAGACCATCCCCTAAGAAAGACTACAAGCTAGGGATAAGAAACTTCTTTGGCTAGAATGAAGAAGAAGTGAGTGTGTTCGTTCAAGGCCAAAGACTGAAATTATGACCCATGATAGAGGCTTATGCACACTAGAACCTGAGGATGACGAAGCAAAAATACGAAGGAGACGGGTATATCTCTATTGCATCATTGCTCGAACGTTATTGCAGAGTCAAGAAGGCCAGGGTCTCCCATCATTATTGATCTCATCGGACATGCAGAGGGCAAAAGAGATATTGTACCCACTGTATTAGCAGAGACACTGAGGGGGCTCGATCTTACAGCAGATCTCTAAGGCCGATGTCATTTGGAGAAGTTCAATGGATCATTATACTTACTTCAAATCTAGTTAGTTGAGAGGTTGGGTTTGGTAGAGGAACTCGGGGCACCAAGTTTTAACCGTTATCAAATGGTGAGAAGGGCAGATCCTACTACTTATCAAGTGGATATAGATTGGCCATCACGTCTTAAGCAGATTGACCGTTTCAAGCATCCGATGAAGTGTAGCTGGTGGAATGCAGAAAAAGTTGTTACAAACACTCTAGGCAGTACAGATGTTCAGATCATGGGCCTGACACACACTTCATTTTATTCACCTGCAAGGTTGTTCCATCAATATGGGGCGTTGGAAGATATCAACAAGATGGGAACCAGTTGTGAAGCTCCTAAAGAATTGGACCTCAATTTGGTTAAAGCTATTGCTACTGGGTGGGATCAGCAGACTCTTCAGAGGGTTCTTTGGACTTACCTGATGCATTTGAATGTTCTTTGAAACTATGTAATCAGACAAATTTTAGCCCCCAATGAGTACCATTTCAATTTCAAGCAGTCTTCCCAGTTTCATTCAAAGTGTGCACATTAACTGTCATTTGTTTTGATTGCATGATGTAAATGATAAAAATATTTTACTAGGTCTTAATGTTACTGTGATTGCCAGGGCATTTATGTGAAGGATAAGTTGATAGGTCTGATGGTCTTGCATCTTGGAAAATTTCAACTCTCCGATTCGTGAGGCAAAAATGTGCTTCTTTTTATCTTTACCCACAATTGGCACAATCTCGGCTAAAGAGGGGTATCTATAAGCACCCCATTTTTGCCATCCTCAGCAAAAAAGAGCTTTATTGTGTATAAACAGCAAGAGAGCAGAGGTAAATGAAAATTTGGAAAGTACAGGGGAGGTGAATGAAACTCTCTCAAACTAACAGTTAATCAATCCCTGTGTGCCCTCTATGGTGTTTTGAGCAGACCAAAGTGCCCCGGTGTGCGAGAGTCTTGGTGATCATATTCAGAAAGGTTGCGGGTCAAATTCGAGGTTTAGATGTTAAGCGATAACTTCGAGGCTGATTTTGGTAGGCCCCACAGCAAGGTCATGGGCTGTAATCGACATGGATGCATAGCTCTTAGAAATACCTTCCAAATGAGCCAGAATCACTCAATTCTGATGTCAAAGGAAGAAGATATGGCAATTTCAGTCCAAAAATAAGTAGAAGGGTTTTTTTTCTGAAAAATAATAATAAATTGTCCAAGGGCCTGCATGCAAATTATTGTGAGTTTAATTATTAAACTTCACGCCCTCATATCTTGATCATCCGAGGCCCAAATCCAGCGATTCAAACGCCAATGCACAACATTATCCGTCCTCTTCAAAGTGGATGTAGAAAATTTCGGGCAAAGGCCACCAGCGGGTCCCATGCAAAGTTGCCAGTAGGATTATCGTCAAAACTTCAATTCTTCATATTTTGGTCATCTGACGTCCAAATCAGGTGATTCGAGCACCAGTGTGCTCCATTGTCCGTCCTCTTCAAAGTGGACATGGAAAATCTGAAACAGAGGCCGTCGAAATTTTTCATGCGGAGTTGCAAGCTAAAAGGACACATAATAGAAAGAGAAAAACCAGTTCAAACCCAACTCAGCCCAACCCAGCTCAAGCCCAATTTAGTCAAACCCCGTCAAACTCGACCAGTCCAGCCTTACCCAGCCCAGATCAGTCCAGACCAAGCCGGTTCAACCCATGTACATTTATTTTTTGTATTTTTGTTATACATATATGTTTATATGATATATATTATATATATGATATATATTATATATATTTATATATTATATTTCTACATATTATATTATATATTAATATATATTATATTATTATATTATATATATGTATACATTTATGTGTATATATATATTCAGTCAAAAGGACAAGAGAGAGGATAAGAGAGAGAGAGAGAGAGAGAGAGAGAGAGATACGGGGAGAGAAAGAGATCGGTGGAGGGCTGCCACCTCCATCTCTTTGAGCCCGATCCCATTGGCCCGCCGACCAGCCACTCACTCCACCAACTCACTCCCGTACCCATGGTCGCATGCTACACCATCGAGCCAACCACCAAGCCGCCGACCCGACTGTTCACCTCACCTGCTCCTTAAAACCATACTGGCCCAGCTGAAATTCTAGCACCCCGGCCACCTGTCCATGCCCATGCACAATCGAACTTCCATCGAGCCGCAAACTCAATCCACACCCACCATGCTGCCACCCACCAACTCCTCCATCGAGTTGCTTACCCTCAACTCATCACCATGCATCGACACCTGCATACCCAGTTCCACCTTACCAGTGGCCTAACATACCTGCCCAACAAAAAAAAAAAACCGGCTCCAACCATTACCTTGAGACACCCATTTCACCATACCCTCCCCTTAAACCCTCACCTATACTTGTTGCATCACTACCTGCAAACCTCCACCTCCAGCTACCAAGTCCACTCCCCTGTCTTCACCTCTCATCGACACATCACTACTCTTCCTTACCAGTAGCAAACCCACACCATAGCCTCTCATACATCGAGCCACTAACCCTCTGCAAATACAACCTGCTCTCATACTCTGCCAGCTAATGACAATCAAACCTTCACTGCCAACCAGCCATGCCTCCATCTGTTGCATTGCCCAACATCTTACCTTCTATGATCGACTCAGCAACAAGCCCATACCGCACATCTCCCATCCATCCCCAAAATCTACTTCACCGAATACCCTTCCTTGGCCTATAAAAACCATCAACTGGATCAGTTACAAAAAAGATAAAAAAACCGGCAGCACTCATCTAACCTTCCATCCTGATCCGCCGGACACCTTCACCTCCACTGATCTGTAAAAACCTCCCTCACGACTACCTTCAAACCTTACTCTCTCAATCTGCTTACCATTTTGAAAACCTACAATAAACCCACCTACCTGCAGCTACCCACCAACCCGCAAGCACCATCTCACTCACCCTCCAACAATTTGCTGCAACTCACCGAGACCAATCCGCGGTCACCGTCGGCAAACGGATGACCCTTCGCGACACTTGCGATGACCTCGGCAACACACATCAGGTTGGTTTCTCTTTTGGTTTACCGCACTTGTATATCATATTATTGTCATTTTTTTTTATTGTTGTTTCTTGGCATGATGATTCTTTGATCATATCCGTTGGGTTACACATATGCATAATGCATTGTATCATATTTGTATAGTGTATTACATTATTTTGTGACATGGTGCATCATACTGTATAATATGTGTACATAATTAAATTTTGATTTTTTTTAGATCTTAGTACACGAATATTATTTAAATTTATTTTTTTGATCATTGATCTTTTTTTTGAGATTTAAACCATTGATCATGTCTATCTAATGTTTATTGAGAACCATTTATGTTGATATTTCAATATGATGAAAATCAAACCATTGATCATGGAATTTAATGTGATGGAAGGCTAACCATTGAGCATGGAATTTAATGTGATGAAAAGTTGGCCATTGATCTTGGAATTTTAAGTGATAAAAATTATGGCCATTGATCATGAATTTTTATGAGATAAAATCTGGATATTGGTTTTAGTTTTGTTAGATGATTAAATATGGACCATTGGATGTTAATTTCAATCTGAACTATTGGATGCTATGATGATGTGAACGATCTGAACGGTTGGATTATCATGATGAGCGATCTGAACCTTTAGATTATCTTTGAAAGTGATTTTAATCAACCTGAATGGTTGGATTATCATGATGAGCGATCTGAACCATTAGATTATCTTTGGAAGTGATTTTAATCAATCTAAATGGTTAGATTATGATCTTGAATGATTTGAACCGTTGGATTATCATTGTGAATGATTTTGAGTGATATAAACCATTGTATCTAGATCATAAGTGATTTAGAAGAATCTGAGCCAATGACTTCTTAGTCTGATTATGATTATATTTTGATGTGAGATCTGAGCCATTGATCTTGGCTGTTTTGATGAAATCTACGTATTGATCATAATAGTTATGTTTTGAAGAGATCTGACCGTTAAATTGAGGATTTGATTTGATAGATTATTGATGATTCTTTGAATCCAGACCGTTGATCGAGGATCTAATTTGACACACTGAAACATATTTTGATTGGAAATAACAAATGAGATGTCATGTCTGTTATCTTGATGATCACATATTTTGTTGCTATGCTTGTTGAAATGCTTCTTGCTATATATATTCACATGCTTTCTTGTTGTATATGAGATGATACATGTTGATTACTTGCCTTGTTTGAATTGTTGGCAATAACTTACTTTTTGTTACTCTCTAGTCGAACTGTCATATCTGTACACCTTGCAGACATATTAGGTGTGGGGACATGCATGTAGGCACCCACATTAATGGGAAGGATAATAATGAAAAAATGATAAAAGTCTTAACCAAGAATCATCAAGCCTAGCCCAACACATTCTAGAATTAGGATTTTTTTTTTTTTTAAGCGTAGCTAGGACGATCCCTATCCCTCAGTTCATTTCCCCTAAGGTGTAGAAACCTAGATAGGTGTAATGTGTTTAACCATAGATCTTTTAGGTTCATCACTCAGTTCCATGGGACCATCGATATTCCGACCCAAACGGGTCACCCAATGAACAATCTAAATTTTCGAACTATGTAGATCCTGATTCTTAGGGCAAACCCTAAGATACGTAGGTAGTTTGGGAAACTCCCAGATACGGTTCCATACCTCAATCAATATATCCTCACGCACCCTACTCCTTGAGAGGCACACCCTACTCCCTGAGAGACATACACTCCACTCTCTGAGAGACACACCTACTCCCTGAGAGACATACCTATTCCCTGAGAAACATACCTACTCCCTGAGAGACACATTCTACTCCCTGAGAGATAAACCTTTCCACCCTAAGAGACATACCTACTCCCTGAGAGCCATACCTATTCCCTGAGAGTACACATACTTTACTCCCTGAGAGTGCATATCTTAGTCCTTGGGCTACCCAATCCACACAGCAACGAACTATGTTGTACCTGATTTCTAGGACCTCTGGAATACGTAGGCAACTTGGAGGACTATCCAAGTATGGTACTGCACCTTAGTCTTCTTAGGTCCTCCATATCCATATCCATATCCATATTCATATCCATGTTCACTTCAATCCATATTAGGCTATCTCTAGATTCAATCTCAATCATCATCAAGCATAAACTTCAACTTGAATAAATTGAATCTAAGGAAGCTTAATCATAATCCACATCCATAAACTTTAATCACATTCTCTTTGAACTACCTTTTGGACTTAATTTCTGGGATTTGAATACGTAGGAAATTTGAGACGTTTTGGATATCTTAGATTCAGTCCATCACCGAACCATCTTCGGTTCGGTTCATTGTATATTATTTTGTTTGTTTTTTTACTTTGAGAACATGTTTGGCTGAACTTAGGCTAGAAGAACTTAGTAATTTGGCATATGATCCCCTATGAGCCCTAGTCATCATCCATTGACCATGAACAGTCAGAACCATAGAGTCTAAGGAAATAGAATCACATAGGAGGCCGATTTTTGGATTGGCTTGTTTTGGGTGCCTAATACGTTCCCAAACTGTACCTTGAACGCTTATCCTTTCTTTGATAGACCAAAGCCAATATGTTGGGTCATGAGTCAATAGAAGTCTTATCTCAGGATGAGACTACATTTTAGGTCCTAGACCTTAATCTAGGTGGCGACTCCAAATCATTTACCGTCCATCAGCGTGGGTGGACATTTGTCCTCACACTACCACCAGCTGATGCCTGACACTTGGGCGTCGGCTAGATTCGAGTAGTCCAACCAGCGCTGGTGCATAAGCCAACACCTGCTCTATGCAGTTCACCTTATCAAATGGTTGGATGATTAGGATCCAGTCGATGCCCACGTGTCGGGCATTCGCTGATGGCAGTTGAGTCTCCTCTTAACCCTGGGAGAAGACATTTTGGATCCATCCAAAGGTGGGGAGCCTCAAAGGAGCCAGGAAGGAGGGGAAAATTACCTATAGATGTGGCCTAGAATGGTCGAACATGCGTCGTTTAGGAGAGCAATACACGACATTGTGGCAGGAACCGTCAGATGGTACACATCTGTCCATGTCATTCTGGTAGGTTGTATTGAAAAGCCTCTCAACACTGTATCATCAAGATGACTTTTTGCCCAAACGTATAAAAGCCTCGTTACCCAGGATTCAAATCGTTTCCTGTAAGAGAATCCATAGGAGACACAACTGCCTTTGATGGATGCACGACACGTATTGAGAATGGAATCGAACATCTCTCAAAATCCCATAGCAGGAGATGACTAGATGAAACAGTTGCAGCTTATCAAAAAGAAGATTTTGAATCCCGTGATACCTGAAACCATTTCCAAATCGTAGGAGACTGGGAGACCCCTATTTCAGAGGCCATTTTGAATCTCAAAAGTTGGGACTTGATTCACTACAGATTTGTTTCAGAGGGGAGAGAGGGCAAAGGAAGAAGAAAGTTGTGTGTGAGAGAGTGAGAGAGAGAGAGAGAGAGAGAGAGAGAGAGAGGCGGAGGAGAAAAGAGATCAAGGAAGAAGAAAGTTGAGAGGGCGGCAAAAAGCTTCATCTCTTTTTAGCTTTTTTTCCATTCTGATGCCAAACCAACATAGCCTTTTTTGTAGACCAGAGATGACTGTTTTTTGGGTTCTTTTTATTGTCTTTCAAGATATGAGACAACTGAAAATGGTAAAATGAAGATCTAATTTGAGTTTGAATCCAAGTTCCATGTGAGACGTTTCTAGGGTTTGTAGAAGCCATTTCTTAATCCAAGTTCCATGTGTTAAATTTGTGGTTTTCATTTAGATTTCTGTGTGTTGATCTGTGTGGGGATTAAGAGGAGTTCATATTGATTGTTGTTTCCATTACAAGATCTATTTCTGTAAGTTTTTATTTTTATTATCATCTTGTTTGGTTGTGATGCATTTCGTTTTGATCAGATTTTGTATTGCTTTGTTGTTACTGCTGCCTATTTTTTGAGAATCATTTTTTATATTTGTTCATGAATGGAATTCTATTTTTAAATTGAATGGTTATTCTGTTTGTTGATCCTATTATCGTTGTTACCTTTGCTTTCCATAATTCAATTAATGTATTTATTTGTTTAGAGCCATTTTTTTTAACCTTTCCAGAGAAAATTTTTGTTAGATTCCTTGATTTGCATTTTCTTGTGTGACTCTTAGATATTGGTTCTTTAAAACTAGATATTCCCCCGTCTTCTGTGGAGGTTTTGAATTACGAAAAGGAAAAATGTGCTATTGTAAACTTTATTTTGATTTTTGTTTGTGAAGGCCCTGTGTGCCTTTTCTGGTCCTACAAGTGTTTGAGATTTTGTGAACTGGACCTTTCTCCTTCTCCCTTTGAATTCAGTAGACTTGTGGTTGAGGGATAATATCATATTGCTACCAGTATTTTTACCTATTTCGCCTTTGAGTCTTCTTAGTGTTCCGTTGGAAAGTCACCTGCTTCATTGGAGAGGCTCGACTATTGGTTATCAGGTTGAACATCTCATTCCTGTAGATGCTCTATAGCCTGATATGTGGTTGTCTAATGTGTTTGCTAACAATTTAACCTGTTCTCCTTAGGAAAGCCAGCATTGTTTAGCTTCTTGTTCTATGAAAAAAAATTTATAGTCCTTGATGGAATAGGAGAGGGGGGTGGGGGGAAAAGGGAAAACTGGCAGTAAGATTATGGCTTAAAGAGAGACAGTGCCTCCATATTCGAGACACATATGAGAATAACTAAAAATAGAAATAGCCTCCAACCTACAATATGATAATCTTTCTAAGCATAAGAAGGAAAAAAGATCTTAAGCTGGCAGTATTTGTGTGACACCTCTAGTGGACTGGTGGTGTGATGCCAATAAAGATGAAAAAAGATCGATTTGACAAAACAGCAGCTGAAAGATTATAGTAGCCTCAATGTGAGGTAATCCTTCCTTTTTGGTTTCCTTGACTTCCACTAAATTGACAGTGTGGGTTGTTCTTTATCATCGCATAATTATCCACATCACTCTATTTATTGCCTTATTAGGGTTGAGAGATTGTTATACTTTCAATTTTTAAGCTAGAATTACATACGCATACCCAAGAATGAGCAGGGAAAAATAGGTTAGGACTTTTCTATAATTCATATCCAGTCACCCTATCTCTTGTTCCTTTTGCTTTTGGAATACCATTTGACTCTTATTATGTTTGAACCAATAGATCCAAATTTTTTTTATTATTATTATTTTTGTTGTTGCGATTTTTACCTTAGTCAGTTCTAGATGATGATTAGGTTTTCCTGCCATGTTGTTAGGACTTGTTCATAGTTGCATCAGGATATTAACATTATGAAAGTGATTGGTCGGTACTAGAAAGGTAGTAAAATCCAGTGATACTTTTATGATTAATTCATATTTGGTTATGGGATAAAATTCAGATTTGGTTATGGAATAAAATTACTAGTTGCTTCTTTGTTGTCACTTACTGCCTTCTCTTTGGGTATATGTAACTATAACTAAATAACATAAATGGTGTAGGAATAAGGGTAATCTTTGTTAATTTATTTAATTTGAAACTTTGACCAGTTTAGCTATCTTACTCTAGAGTACTCACAGAGAAGAGAAAAGGGTGTCTTCTCAATAACAATAATGAAGGAACAGGTAAGCAATGAAACCCATTTGTGGAGACTAACTTTCAATATCACAATAGTAAATCAGGTTTGATGGTTCAGTAATCTTTAAGCAAAGGAATGGCTAGTTATTTCATAGAGGCATCACCAGCACAGTAGAAACAGAAGAACAATGCCCTACATCTTATTTGATACTTCATTGGAAGGATCCCATGTGATGACTTTCTTGGGGATGGTGCAGTTTCATCTTGATTGCTGAACATTGATTTTTCTCATGCATGTCCTAGATTTCTGTCTACTTTTTCTTACATCATTTTTTCTCATTTCAGTCATCTATCTATTAAGGGAGATCCATTGTGATGAAAAGCTGAAGACCATGTTTGATGGGAGATCCATTGTGATGAAAAGCTAAAGACCCCATTTCGTGAAGACTGACAAGGGTCGGAATTGGCTTTACATGTTGCTATTTTTTGTTATAATATTTTTTTACTTGTTGTCAGGTGTATTTGGCTAGTCCTTGTCATTTGAAAATGAACTTGGTTTGGAATTGTAGGTTGATTTGGAATTGGGGTCTGTAGGTTGATTTGGAATTGTAGGTTGATTTCTAGTGAAAAAGCTTATGATTGAGATTGAGATTCATGATGATATTTCATTTCCGGTGTTTGCATTATTTTGTTCTTGGGTTTTCTTTCCAACATCTACCCCATCACCTTTTGAGGTTTGATATAATTTTTGTGACAAATATTCTAGAGGGAAAACATCTTTAACCTTAAAGGTCAACTCCGTGCTGTTCAGATTCCCCTTGTGTTGGCTTCGTGTTCACTGTTGCCACTCCTTGAAGTACTAGGTGAATGATGCTCATGTGAGATGCATACATCACACTTTGAGACAAATAATGTTGGGTATGTTCTACGCATACAATGGAACCCTTTATTTTACGAGGCTCACCGAGTAATATTAGGTGATAATCATAGAAGTCAGATGTATCCAGTACTTAAATGTTCAGGGGAAAATGGCAAATAAACCAACATAGATCAATTCGTGTTGTTCATATTCCCCTTGCAATATTTTTCATACCATGAGTTTGGTTTAAAACAGGGTAATCAAATTCACCCTTAAAAGTAAACTACTATGCAATTTTCAGTATAGGTTCTATAGGACCAGCATATGCAATGAAAATTTTGTCGAAAATCAATCATTCTAAATCAATTGAAACTTTAGAGATTATTTACTAACAAAATTGTATGATCAATTGAACAGTGGAAAACACTAACAAAATTCCCATAACTGAGCTATACTAAAGTGCACTAGTTTAATTGAGAAGACGAGTCAAACTGGTTTTATTCCTAATTTGTATTTTGTATGGTTAAAGCAGCTTTTGAATCCATTGATCTTGAACGTCTTTAATGTCGTAGCCTAGAGGAGCTTCATAAAATAAGGAATTACTACTAGACTTCTTCTTACCACCTTCGGTCTCCATCAGATCATTCAATTATCCCTGAATAACAAAAGAAAATACAAATTAGAACCTATTATAGGGGGAAAACATCATCCAATTAAAATCTTACACGTGGCAAACAATATCTACAAAGCCACCAGGTATGATAGATTGGTGCTCGGCTTATCCTGATCGGAGTTACAGTCCGCTTAGGACACGGTGCTTGGTCGGAGTTATAAACCTACTCGATTACGTTTCTTGGTCAGAGGTCAGAGTCCTAAGGCGACTAGGTTACATCAGAGGAGTCCTTCTCCTAGTACGATACGGTGTCGATCATCACGGTTATACGACCACCCTTGTGGTGACACGTGTCACTCTTGTCATTCACCGACTTGGCTTCCTTGGCTACAGTCTCCCACTCCTACTCTGAGTCTAAGACCTGGGTGGCCCTCAGAGCGACACCTGGCAGTCCTATTGGCAATCAACTTCCCTAAGTCCTGGTACCTCCATGCTTCTTCCCAATCTCTATAAGTAGAGGATGATCCCTTCAGGTAATACAATCTCACAATCTCACTATTCACCCTCAATTCTCTCGTACGCTCAAACTCTCTCATCGTTCCCCTCTTTCACTAAACTGGAGATAGCTTCCTGCTATCTCTTGACTGTTTACATTGGGAATCTGATATAGGCATCGGAGTGTACCTAGGACTTAGTCGCCCAACTTCCTTGTTTAACTTCTATGATTGCAGGTTGCTCGGATTGTAAATCGGTGGGCGATTTCCAACCGTAACAGTTTGGCGCCCACCGTGGAGCGCCAAACTGTTACATATGACCGGCGGGCAATTTCCAATCTTAACAGTTTCTCTACACCCTCAATTGCTCATATGCCCCACGGTGGGTGCCAAACTGTTACGGTTGGAAATCGCCCGCCGGTCTGCAATCCGAGCAACCTACAAGCACAAAAGTTAAACAAGGGAGTTGGGCGACTAAGCCCCACGTTCACTCTGATGCCTAAGTCAGATTCCCAATGTAAACAGTCAAGAGATAGCAGGAAGCTATCTTCAGTTTAGAGAAAGAGGGGAACGATGAGAGAGTTTGAGCGTATGAAAGAATTGAGGGTGAATAGTGAGATTGTGAGATTTTATTACCTGAAGGGATTGTCCTCTACTTATAGAGATTGGAAAGAAACATAGAGGTACCAGGACTCAGGAAAGTTGATTTCCAATAGGACTGCCAAGTGTCGCTCTGAGGGACGCCCAGGTCATAGACTCCGAGTAGGAGTGGGAGACTGTAGCCAAGGAAGCCAAGTCGGTGAATGACAAGAGTGACACGTGTCACCACACGGGTAGCCATATGACCGTGATGATTGACACCATATTTTACTAGGGGAAGGACTCCTTTAACGTAACCTAGTCGCCTTAGGACTCTGACCTCTGACCAAGAAACGTTACCGAGTAGGTTTATAACTCCGACCAGGCGCCGTGTCCTAAGAGGACTGTAACTCCGAGCAGGATAAGCCGAGCACCAATCTATCATACCTGGTCGGCTTCAAGGATATTGGTTGCCACGTGTAAGATTTTTATTGGATGATGTTTTTCCCCTATAACAGATGCCCCTTGC
This sequence comes from Protea cynaroides, assembly GCA_028583415.1. Taxonomy (NCBI): domain Eukaryota; kingdom Viridiplantae; phylum Streptophyta; class Magnoliopsida; order Proteales; family Proteaceae; genus Protea; species Protea cynaroides. The sequence goes on along the minus strand of CM053272.1, from coordinate 11,401,541 downwards.
GCTGTCGAATTCAAGGAATTCGATAGTGCAGATATCTCGAACAAAACATTTTGGGTCCACTCGGACAGACATTGAATCTAATCGGTCATGGTTATCGATCATCCTGTCGTCTTTCGATAATCCCCCATTGCCATCGGATCTCCAGGGTGAGTAGATGGCAGTTGTCGCCAGATATTCCCAAGACCAGATGGGCACAAAATACGAGGCATCAGAGCCACGAAACGTCAAGTGATTCTGCTATTGATCTCTACGCGATTCGAACCGCCATACTCATCCGATGGCCATGAACCAATCGACGCGTCTCGATAAGAGGCGCCATAAGTAACCGTTCTAATCACGAACGGTCAGCTTCATCGGACGGTGGACATTCCATCCACTCGTCTGGAGAATCGGCACCATTAACCGCCCTCAGAGCCATTATGACAGCTGATGTCAGCCAGTCACGTCGTGCCCGGCGCGGCAGACACCTCGCCATTGCTGTAGTGTCACATGATCAGGAGTTGAATAGTTGCATTTTAAACTCCACGCCTATAAGTATGGTCCACCCGTTTTTATTCAATCATTTAGACGAATTAAGGTCGGAGTCATTATTGCCTGGTCGAAGCCTTTACAAGTCTTCAAGTCTGTCATGCGTCTTCTCCGCCTTCCTTCAAATCTGTCACACCCCAATTCTGCACCAACCAGAATAGTGTGATGAACCGTCAATAAACCAATGGTTCAACCAGAATCTCAAATAGGCTAAACCCACCATGTTAAACCAAAACACATTCCACATTAATCAGAGATAATAAAATAAATAGCGAAAGTCTTACAGATAATGAACTGAGGTCTAGTCATGATAAATAATTAATATTCTATTTATCTCTAAGTAACCAAAATATAATTTAATACATATTAAAAATATCCAAATAAGAAAATTAGACACTAGGCGTATCCATAGTTGAAATGCTCGCTTAACGAATCACAATAGTCCTCCACAGCTTGCTCATCATAGCCGCTACCTGTTCATATGTTGGCGTGTCGACATAATCTTCAACCGTAATACCTACAACATCAGAAACTGAAAAGAATTGCACGCGCGAGGATCAACTTTTCAACTTGAGCTCAGTGAGTAAACAAAACAATGCAACAAACATATGCATGCATTCAATTCATGTCTTTGGTCTGGTTCATAAGTTTGCAATGTGCAATAAAAAGGATAGGTGACCGTCGCACCTCTATACACGAGTGTGTGAAGCCGCCCAATGAATCAAACACCATTGTCGTCCCACATGCACCCACCATGGAATAGGGATAGAGCTAAAGTGTTTAGGACCGCACCGCATCACAATTCCCCTGATGCCCTACCCATACCAACACGTAAGCCCCTATTGGCGAGGACTTGCAAACTGGACTCGCAACTAACCAATCCTAATGTCAAACAGTGTATCCAAGGCCTCACCCCAGCATCCCTCAATACGTCCATAAAGATAAAGCTAAGGCCCCTCGGCAAAGTCAGAGACTACACAGTTTGAGACCACCTCCCCTGATGCCCTACGACGTAATAGTTCTGCTAAGATAATGGCGATACGACGACGTTAGTGGACAAGACTTGAGTAGAGATAGAGCTAGAATCTGGTGTCCAGGATGAACCACAATGTCATGTCCTTCCCCTGATGCCCCACTCGCATCAAGTACAGTAACCACACACAAACATTCACATGCCTGTTCCTAGCATCATCAAAATCATCAGGTTATAAATAAATAAAATTAAGTATGCATGAACATTAATAGCAGGAATATTGGATGACATGTGAAATGCACACTACACGCATACAAGCATAGAAACATTCATGGCATTGGACTCAATAAGCAAAAACAGTTTATTATTAGCCAATTAGTTTAGGTCTTGTTCCCTCACCTTTGATTGCTAGTAGATCCTCGTTCAAGCTTTATAATTCACTTTTAAATCACTGAAAAAACCTAACAAGTCGATAGATTTTAATTAGAATTAATTCCAATATGTTTAGACTAACAGAAACTGAAGGATCGCAGGTGGGGTAACACCTGGGGTCTCAGTTTCTGCAACCACAGGGTGTAGGGTCATAGGGTAGGGTAGCACCTGGGGTCTCAGTTTCTGTGACCCTAGGGTGTAGGGTCGCAGGTAGGGTCGGACATACTACGACCCTACGTGCGACCACACCCTCCCTGGAAATTTTCGGAGGGCATGTGGTCGGACGTGTGGGTCTTGTGGGGTCGGACATCATGCAACCCTACGTGCGACCACACGTGTCATGGTCGACCTTTCACTCTTAAGTCCATTCCTTCATGTTTGAATCCTTTGGCTTATCTTCATTGTCCTTCCTATGATTGTTCTATGGCTCAAAACTATAATTTTATACACTATCCATTGTCCATAATGATTTCCTCCATGGATTCTCTTGGAATTTATCCATGGATGGATGATTTGGGTTTCTCCTAATCCTATCTTCTTCATGAACTATTCTAGGCTCTTAAATAAATCATAGGAATTAGGTTCATACCTTAGGTTTTCTGAAGATTCAGAGTTTTCTCTGAATTTCCTCCTCCTTAGTCTTCTTCTTCAATTTTCCTTCTTTTCTCCTTCTCTTCTTTCTCTTCTCTTTCTCTCTCTTTCAATTAGAGTTCTAAAGGAGTGAAAGAGGCTAAGGAACGTCCTATTTATAGAGGAAAACCCTCCATAATAAGCCCCAATGAGTTTAGGAAAGAACCCCCTTCGGATTAGGAAGGTTTTCTAAATTCGATTTATGGCTGTTTTCGTGGGGTTGCAGGTGGGGTCGCAAAATCCATAACCCTACATTTTTAAAATGTGCGACCCCACGACCAAAATTCATGGGGTTGTACTCTTTTGAGGTGGGGTCGGTCACACTTGTTTAGGCACCACACACTCATATTTGACTGTTTTTGAGTTATATTTCATACCTAGTCTTGTGGTTTCTTTACGCACTTGGTCTACTTGGCTCGACCATGATAGGTAGACCTGATACAAGGTGGTAAGACCGGTTAGTTCGATACAGGTCTTACAAAATCAGTAAGTTTTCCTTCTCCTATCCTTCCTTCTCTTGTCTCTTCCATTTTCTTTTCCTTTTCATGCTTGCTAGTTCATCTTCTTCTAACAGTATCAGACCACTAGGAAGAGAGAGAGAGAGAGAGAGAGAGAGAGAGAGTCGATGGCCCAATACCGGACTTCCTCTTCGGAGAGGTCTTCTGACTCGCTTGATGAACTGTCAGTTGCCCCTAGGCCTCCCAGTAGAAAGAGGAAAACCCAAGACTCCGTCAGTCTGGAGTTTAACTCGGAAGCCACCGAGTCGGAGGACTCTGGTAAGGTGGCTAGTGTCCCCAAATCTCTAGAAGTTGTCCCTTCGGCTTCTGGGCCTGCCTCTGAGGAGAAACTTGAGCAAGGTTCCTCTAATGCCATCGAGCAGAGCGAACAGGCAAGCACTTCTGCTTGGAGGGCTCCTCGACAGAGGAGCGGCCGTCCTGAAATTCCACCGATAGATAAACTCCCCGCATAGAGAGTGTCGAGCAAGGTGGTATCTGATACGGGCTTGACTCAAATCCGTAGGGCCTATCAGCTCGAGGACCCCATGACCGACGTCCTGGTCCGACCTCCTGGGTCAGAGGAGAGGGCCTGTTCTCTAAACCTTTCTGAGATCTGTGTGTACGAACACACTCTAAAGTTCGGTCTCCGATTCCCGCTACACCCCCTTGTCATCAACATTCTGGAGGTGTATCGTATCGCCCCCTCCCAACTGACTCCAAATGGGTGGCGGTGCATCTATGCCTTCATCATATTCATTCGTCGACTGGGTGAGACTCCGACCGTGAACTTATTCCTGTCTTTATTTCAGTTCTCCAGTCTGACCGAAACCCGCTCCATGAGTGGGTGGTACTACTTTAGTCAGAGGGACGCGAAGAAGCTCTTGCTGATCTCTCAGAAGCCTTCTTCCATCCACGGGTGGAAGGAGAAGTTTTTCTTTGTGGGTCCCTCGCCGGATGGTCCCGCATTACCTCTGTCCAACGCGTGGCTCACGATGGATGCGACGGGGTTCAACAAGATGCCCTTCCTTACTTCGAAGGAGAAGCGGGTCTTCCGAAAGGTAAAGGATGGACAGACTGTCCGCTACGCCAACCTGGCAGATCCCTAGAAGTTGGCCGAGCACGGCCTACTAGGTGAGTTTTTACTTCTAACTGTTTGACTCCGATCGGATATTTTACCGTCAGTACTGACCGCTTGTTTGGTTCTTTTGTTGCAGTGAACTTCTCTAACGACCAGCTGGTGGCCCGGATTCTACGCAAGAGGGCCGCAGAGGCAGGGAAGTAGGCCGACGAGATGGATGACCATGTTGGCGGGGTCGCCACACGGTCACGTGCAGTGGCAGATGAACCCAAGGGTAAGAGGCCCACTCCGGAAGGGCCCAAGAAGAAGATCCAATCGGCCTAGGAGTTGCCGGCCGACATATACAAGACAAGGGCGACCGTGAAGGTTGGTTCATGGGATGACGACCGGAAGAGGGCTAAGGCGAGGGACGTCCAGCCCCTTCGAGCGGTTAAAATGGTCGACTTGACCAAGGCTGAAGACACGAAGGCGCCAGGGGATTCCGTCCGTCCTGTGGAGGACGATCCTGAGAAGAAGGTGGAGGTGGCGATGTTCACCCCTGAACTTAACTTGAAGAGCACCGACTCGGTGTTCAAGAGTTCACAGGCGGTGAGGATCATGTTGACCCAAAACCGCCTTCCGGACGACGTGGCCTTCACCTCTTCTTTGGAGATGGGGGATTTGCTGAAGATGATCTTCCTTTCCAGCACCCAAGTAAAACGATCAAACCTTTTTACATTACTTCAGCATGTGCACTGTTTTAGAATTTTCACTAACAGTTCTCTTTTCTGACTTTCAGGGAGCAACCTCATGGCCGAGATGTGTTAGAAGGCCGCATCCATGACCATGGAGCTGGACGACCGGAGGACAGTGGAAACTTCCCTTCGAGAGGCTCTCAAGACAGCCGAGGAGAAGTTGCGCGAGAAGACCTTCGAGGCTGAGAACGCCCTTTCGGAGGAGCACCAGAGGGTGCACCAAGCCGAGGAGAAGCTCTGAGTGGCTGAAGACTCCAAACGCGTGGCCGAGGACAATGTCAAGTTGGCAAAGGAAACTTTGGCCAAGGCGACGGAGTTCCAGGCAGGGATCCGAAAGTAGGCCGTAGCTAACTACCGATCATCTGCTCAGTACGCCGACTACTTAGAGGAGGCCGCCAACGGGTTCGTCCAGAAGGGGGCTGTCTACTTGAAGGAACAGCTCGTTGGAAAGGGTGTGGTGGTCGACTACTCCAACATATCCATTCTGGCCGAGCAAGAAGGGATGGAGGGGACCGAGCGGCAAGAAGCCGAGGATATGATGGAGGATGATCTTGCCGGCCTATGAGGTTCCCCAAACACTGATCATAGAGCTTCCAGATGTGCAGCTACTGAGCGACGCCCCTATGGATCCTGCTGTCAAGGACGTCCCCCCCTTCGACTGCTTCGGCCTTGTACCCCTATTGTAATTTTTCTTTGCAAAATTCTACCATTCTGCCCCTTTGTGGGGTTTTGTACTATTGCCCCTTGTGGGCTTTCATGAATGAAACTTGTTTTTCGCATTCCTTTTGTGTCTTGTTCGGCTGTAGTGTTTCTTTGTCTTGGTGTTGTACTGCCCCTACCCCTGAAGTGTTGTCGGCTTGACGGTTGAGCGGGCCGAGGACACTTAAATCTTGACTGATATGGCTAAGGCATGAGAAATTTTGGTACGTACCCCTGAGTGGTATGAAGCCCTCAGTTCAACGTGTGTCTCTAAGCGGCCGATGTATAGGGGGGCTGTGCGTCAGTCATGCCTGCTTGAGGGTATGAAGAGACAGAGTCGCAGGACACCTGCATGCTACCCATACCTACTTGTGGGTGTGAGTAAGCGGTGTCATGTGTGATTTGCGTGCTACTCCTACTTGCTACGATGCCCCACGGTGGGCGCCAAACTGTTACGGTTGGAAATCTTCCCGTTGGTCTACAATCCGAGCAACCTGCAATCACAGAAGTTAAACAAGGGAATTGGGCAACTAAGACCCGGGTACACTCCGATGCCTAAGTCAGATTCCCAATGTAAACAGTCAAGAGATAGCAAGAAACTATCTCCAGTTTAAAGAGAGGGGAACGTAGAAAGAGTTTGAGTGTATGAGAGATGGAGTGAATCCTCATTTACCTTGGCGGGTCGTCCTCTATTTATAGGAATAGGCAATAAGCATAGAAGTACCGGGACTCAGGAAGTAGATCACCAATAGGACTGTCAGGTGTCGCTTTGAGGGACACCCAGGTCATAGACTCCCAGTAGGAGTGGGAAACTGTCGCCAGAGAAGCTGAGTCGTTCGGTAATGAGAGTGACACGTGTCACCATATAAGTGGTTGTATAGCCGTAATGGTCGGCATCGTATTGTACTAGGAGAAGGACTGTTACGACGTAACCTAGTCGCCTTAGAAGTTTGGATTCCGATCGAGAAATGTAACCCAGTAGGATTATGCCTCCAACTAGGCGTCATGTCCTAATAGGACTATGCCTCCGAGCAGACAAGGCCGAGCGCCACTTTATCAAGCCTGGTCGGCCTAGTTAATTTTTGATGTCATGTGTAAGATTTTCATTGGATGATGTTTTTCTCCCATAACAAAACAAAGCGTGGATGATCCACTACAAGTCCAGAACAATAAAATAGAAATGGAGGAGCTAGGGCAATCAGAATAAGAATTTAACATTCACATGAAAACGAAGACAACATGGAAATCCAGAAACATAATTGAAACAAATCCAGAAACCAGAAACATAGAAATCAGATTTAGTTTGAAATTGAAACTTACCCCAAAAAAAAAAAACTTGAAATTGAAGAAACATTGAACTAAACTATCAAAAAAAAAAAAAAAAAAAAAAAAATATCGTTGAACTAGGTTTCTTGAAATCGATTGAAAAACTTAGAAGTAGACAGAAACTGAAACATGTAATTCGTCAGCCAAATCGATGGCATGAATCAGATTGAAAAACTGAGAACTAAACAGAAACTGAAACATGTAATTCGTTCCCCAAATCGATGGCATGAATCGCTAACACAAGAATATCCAAATGAGTTGCAGAGAGGAAATAACAAGAAAATCAGGGAAGCCAAGTTTCGAGTTTCGTCGCTCCTCTGCCGCCCTCTACGACCTCCTTTCGAGTACCGCCGCTCTCTCTCTCAACTTTCTTCTTCCTCTGCCGTGATTTGAAACCCAAATCCTCTCCTCCGTCCTCTGAAACAAAAACAAAGCACTAAGTCCTCTCTCCTCCGCTACCCTCTCTCTTAGCTTTCTTCTTCCTCGATTTCTTTTCTCCTCCGCTGCTCTCTCTCTCTCTCTCCCTCAACCTTCTTCCTCTGCCCTCTCTCCCCCGTCTGAAACGCAGTGGTTAATCGAGTTTGTTTGTTTTTCAGATTCAAAATCAGCATTTGATATGCTCCTTACCATTCACCATTTTGTGTCCTGCGATGGGATTTCGTGAGACGTCGGATAAGTCAGACTCCACGTGGCTTTCATCCGATAGGAGCAGCAACGTCTCCTGCGTATACCCTCGCAGGAGACGATTTGAATCCCGTTACCCACGACCCAGCCCTCGGCTTTTACGTTCCTTCCACAGCCATTCTTGAACTTCGAAGCTCTCTCACATTGTGAGATATTGATGGGTTCAGCACTGATGGCTTTGCCACCATTGCAACATACTCCAAGATCTTGACCGAGCTCCACATACTGGTTAATGGCATGGAAGACATCAAGAGTTGAGGTGGGGAACGAACCAGGTTCGGGCGGACACCACAGTTCATAGGTGAGTTTTATAGATCATTTTTTCATTCTCTAATTCTGCAACCGAATGTCATAGAAATGCTGCGAATGCCATTCAATGTTATTTTTAGTTATCTAATCTATGTCTCTGTTTCTTTTTTCTTTTAAAAATTTTTCATTTTCTAACCTGTTACTGGAATCCTCCTTAACTCCCATATACATAGTTGATACCAATAGAATGACCTGGTGCGCGCTAAGAATGGGGAGTGATTTATATTGTTCGAGGTCAATGAAACTGGAAATTTTATCTTAAAGAAAAAGGAAGAAATTAATATAAAACTGCAAAATTTGAGATTATGTTACGTGAATGGAATGAAAAATATAAATTTTACCTTAAACTGAAACACAAAATAATTTAGTTCATGAAGACAAACTTTGAATCACTTAATTAGCTCATTAAAAAACAGAAAAATCATTCACTAGAAGAAGAAACTTGGGGTGGATCCCCCAAAAGGACTCTGTGGGTGTACAATTGTAAGGCAATGTGGGGCATGAATCCACCACAAATAAGAAAAACAAAATTTGGAAGCACCCATATCTAGGGCATGAACTTGCTGCTCTCTCTCTCTCTCAAACACATACACACACACAAGTGACATACAAAAAGAAAAGTGCCTGGGCAAAATGCTGATGTCATCCAATATGCTGGAAAACCCAGTCAACAGAATTTAGCTTGAGTTAAAAGCTCTAACTAGGGGAAGGCTATCCATTACAAATATAACATGTTGGAAGTTGAGATTGAGATATAGCTGGACTTTTTTCACGAATGGGTTGCTTCAGCAACAGAACATGAGTTTGCTGATCAAAAGGTGCATTTGGCAGCAGAAAAATACCAGTGTTCTCTATTCACTACACCACAACCATATTTTCATGTCAAATTTTTTGCCAGACCCATCTAGATGCTAAAAGGAAACCAGGTGGCAAGACAAAACCTCTAGAGTTCAAAAGGGTGGGCAGCTTTGTTGACTTGGTGGAAGAAACTATAGTAACACTTCAAGTTCTCTGGGAAATGAGGTTAAAATAAGCTGAGGCATTCTTCTTTTGATATTTAAATTCACAGCTGTTTGAACTTTGAACTGCATTATTAGATGCCTTCGAAACTAGCTGATTGGAAGTCTTGCCGAGTGGGAGGAAGGAAAGCAAGAAATCAGTTCAAAAATGGCAGAACCTTTTTTTACTTTTCCTCCTGTGAGATGTTTCTATGATTGAATCTATAGAATGAATCTGTACAACTAATATCTTTCCACTTGCAAGACATACTCCCTAACTACTAAACCTTCTTGTTCCATTTCATTATGTGTGGATGCTATCACTGTGTTATTCATTGAATGTTCTTATCTTTTTCTGTCTGAGAAATGTTCCAACTATCTCTGAAACCTGCTTTGCTGTCTATGTGGATTTCATGAGTTCCGACCAACTTTCCCTTCCCCTTCGAAAGAAACAAAAATTATGTCCAGGTTTTATGCTTCAAAAAACAAATCATTCTGGGTATTTTACTGTATTGAAACAGAAAAAGAAAAGCAGAGCCTTATTATCCCTGAATAAGAAATAAAGTGCAAGATGCTTTGTAACTTAAACAAAAAAAATAGATGGTTGTATTATGGACTGCATAGTATCAATATTTTTACCATGAGTGATCTAAGATTACAATGATGGGATATTAGATATTACGACTACAAATGGTGAAAAATGTATAGAGAGAAGTGATGAGAACTAACCCAAATTGACTTTGACTTAAAAAGTAATGTATAGGTGACTCAAAATTAAAGTTCAACTAAAATGAAAACCAGAAATAAGGAAGAAAATTTCAGATATACTGAAGAGTTAAGAAAGAAATCTATGAGTCATGGGCCTTTCTAAAAATGGTGTCAAATAACATATGGCTTTGATGCAAATCTAAAATGTGATCGGTAACATTTCCTAATCTGCAAGTTCCAGTGTGCATATCTTGTGTTCATGCTTGATTGATAATACACAATTGGCTTGATTAATCTCATATGCAATTCTGTGTGTCTTTGTCTGACTCCTAAGTAAGCAGGATGTGGAGTAACATCCAACTTGAGAAGTTCTAGTTGCTATTGCAACCAACTTCCTATCTCTTTTTAATCATCAATTATGTTGCATTACATAACCATTCTACAGCAATTATCATCTTTGGCTTCTGTAACCAAAATTATCGTGATTGTGAAACTCAATTGCATAAGCAGTGATGTAGAATCTAAGAAAGAAGTCTCACAGCCATCACAGCCAACATGAAAACCTGCAGCTGGAAGTTTTCAGATTCTGCAGTCCACTTTTGCTGCTGGAGTTTTCAAAATTTTCTTTCTTTTTTTATTGTAAGGTCTATCTAGTATAAATTAATTCTCCTTTCTTATTGGTTGTTAAGCCTTTAGATTAGTTACAGCTTTTTACCAAAAAAAAAAAAAAAAGGATTAGTTACAGCCATCCTAGTGGGTAGATAATGTAATAATAGGTCAGATTTGAGTTTTCCTATTGGTTAATGATGTAACAGCTCTAATTAGTGACAGGTTTCTTCGAGAAGCTATCAATACATGTACTGGCCTTCGGCCCACCCCATCGATTTTGGGAATTAAGAATTTCAGTTTTCTGAAATTTTTTGCTATTTCCTATTGGTTAAATGATGTAAAAGCTCTAATCAACCAGTCACATGGACTTCTTCAGTCGCACACAAAGAAGTCCATGTAACTCAATGAGTATCTATATTAAACTTAATAATAGCCTTAAGATCGACCCTATTTTGAAAAGATTTCTTTCCCCCTAAATCTAATGGATGGGGAAAGGATTCCTTTTGACTAAATCTAATAGAGAATACTCAAATATTTGGTGTTACTTGGAGTTTGGGATTGATATTTGGTGTTACCATCTTGTTTCCTTCGTCGTTCACTAATGGCTAACTTGGCCTTTCAGTTTGCAAGCTGATTTAAAGTAACTGAGATTAAGGATTTAGCTATTATATAGTGTTTATTTCAGTTGAGAGGATTTTTTATATAAATTTGTATTCTACTTGCTATTATTTTGTTTGTTGAATGATGTATATGCCTCATGTATTGTGAATATATGCCCATATTGTTGCTTCCGAGTTTTTAAATAGGAACCGTATTAAACAGGTATCAAACACATATCGTATGTGTTTTTTACATTGAATCTTTATAACTATTATTGAAATCTAGGTCCGTTTAATACCCGTACATATCAATACCATTTTTTTGTCATACCTGAATTACTAGGTTAACAACTAGTCTGTTGCTGGATTTTCTGGTTCAAGATTAATCTTCATTAAGGCTCTCTTGGGTATCATTTTTATTTTTGTTTTTATGACACGTTTTTGTCTTTGTAGATATTTGGTATCATTTTTGGGTGTTGTTTATGAAAAGAAAATATTTTGTCAAAAAGAGTTTTTATTTGTTTTTGCGCAAGACTTTAATGAGTATATATTTTAAGTGAGGTAAAATGGTAAAACCAACATTTTTCTTATAACATTAGCTTTTTCATCCACTTTCTTTCACCCTCTTTGTTTCAAGGATTCGGCCATCATATAACACCTTTTTTGGCCATCCAACCTTTGAGGCTCCTTAGAAGGTAGAAGATCATTCCACTTACCTGCTTTCGCCATTAATGGCTGACTAAAGCTTGACTGAGACAGTGAGAGTATGTTAAGGGCATCCACCACCATTGGAGAGCTCGGAAAGCTTACCTGGTGAGCTTCACACATGCCGTGGTCACGCTGGGAAGGTAATCACACACACAAACCCTATGTTGTGAGATATATGATGTTGGGGAAGGGTTTATAAACATTCAATATTAAGATCATTGTAACCTGTCAAGTTGGGGTTTGACAGGATTGAGGGTAGTTGCCCAGAATCCCAAGTTGCAGTTTGGATTACATTGGTGGTATAGCACCTAGTTGTTGTAGCAGCAGAACACTATCAAAGTAGCGTATTGGGTATAATACGAAACCCTGCTTTAGGGTATTGCCCCATGGACTAGCCATCACAGTGAGTGATTGGTAAATCACGTTACATTTTGTGTCATGGATGTGATTGCGTATGTTGTGCATTTGAAGTGTGTGGGTTGCAGGTCTTGGTGTACACACCTGGTAGGCCAAGCCTCTGGTACCTGTAGGTGTGTGTGGCATGGTGTGTTACACGAAATGTATTAACAGGGCAAATGCGTGAATGACCACCTCAGTCAGCTCAAGGCAGCAAATTGTTAACAGTCAGCTCTTGGCAGCAGAGTGTGGTTGGTTTGGACAGTCTACATAGTTGTGCGAAAGTTTTTGTGATCACTGATTCACCCCCCCTCTCAGTGTCAACCTGGGAATCACATTTTTTATATAAATTTGTATTCTACCTGCTATTATTTTGTTTGTTGAATGATGTACATGCCTCATGTATTGTGAATATATGCCCATATTGTTGCTTCCGAGTTTTTAAATAGGAACTGTATTAAACAAGTATCAAACACATATCGTATGTGTTTTTTTCACTGAATCTTTATAACTATTATTGAAATCTAGGTCCATTTAATACCCATACATATCAATACCATTTTTTTGTCATACTTGAATTACTATGTTAAGAACTAGTCTCTTGTTGGATTTTCTGGTTCAAGTTTAATCTTCATTAAGGCTCTCTTGGGTATCATTTTTATTTTTGTTTTTATGACACGTTTTTGTCTTTGTAGATATTTGGTATCACTTTTGGGTGTTGTTTATGAAAAGAAAATATTTTGTCAAAAAGAGTTTTTATTTGTTTTTGAGCAAGACTTTAATGAGCATATATTTTAAGTGAGGTAAAATGGTAAAACCAACATTTTTCTTATAACATTAGCTTTTTCATCCACTTTCTTTCACCCTCTTCGTTTCAAGGATTCGGCCATCATATAACACCTTTTTTGGCCATCCAACCTTTGATCTGTTCCGTTGGATGTCAAGTATATTAAAAGAATGATAAGGTTTCCAAATTTGAAATCGATCGGAGAAGGAGATCACTAGATATCAAGATTTGAAAAATTCTGCAACTTGAAAAAATCCAATTCTTGTTCTTGATTTCGGCCGCGTAAGTTGTATTTTTTTTTTTTTTGTCATTCAACCTCCAATCAGATCTATTGGATGTCAAGACTAGGAAAAAAAGAAGTTAAGGGTGTTCAAATTTCAGGCCGATCGAGGCCGATCGGCTAAGGGGATCACAAAATATCAATGCTTATAAAATTTTACAACTTGAAGAAATCCAGCTCTTGTTTTTTATTTTGGCCAGCTCAGTTGTACTTTTTCGGCCACCCAACCTCCGATCAAATCCGTTGGATGTCAATGCCAAGAAAAAACAGTAAGAGTATCCAAATTTCATGTCAATTGGATAAATGGATCACAAGATATCATAGTTTGAAAATTTTGCAACTTGAAGAAACAAAAACACATTTTTAATCTTAATAAAATACCAAAGGCATTTCTCATTCTAAAATGTATTATGCATAGTGGCTACCAAATAACATTTTATTTATGATCAAAAATGTTTTTTGATAAATAAAAAAAAAAAAAAAAAAATGTTACCAAATAGAGCCTAAGTTGCTTTTGCCAATCAGATCTCAACATTCTTGCTTATTTATCTCATTTTAATTAATGTTATTTATTTATTTTAATGTCTGGGTAATGTGGAATTTGGGGTGATGGTTATTATTGTTGATGATTTCAGGTTATAAATCCAGGTCTAGAACATGAAGCTTCCAGATCTCAATTTCTTTATCAGTTATATGTTTCAATTACTCCCTCAAAAAGTAGTTTAAATGAATGTTACTGTTAAATCATGTCATTTTGATTTGAAAACACAGTTATTGCAGTAAATTAACCAGATGGCTGACCAAAGAAAAGGGGTTTCGTGAAATACAAGGTATGCCTAGTAGCATACTTAAACAGATCTAATCCCAGCATATACTTTCTTTTATCCCTTAGCATGCATAAAAGGAGGTGACTGAAGCCTTTGCTTGTTTCTTATCAAAGAAACTCAGAGACAATGAGAGAAGAGGGGGGGAGGGTGGCAGAGGGTGGAGAGATGGAATCCCTGTTTCCACATCTGTGGTAGGGAGATAATGGTGGTGGGTTGGGTGGGGAAATGAAGAAAGCATTCTCCCTGTTATTTTATTTTGATAAATAAAAGAAAAGCTTGCAAGATTCATATTAGACTGTGAGGTTATATCTGAACTCAAATGAATTATTTGTTTTAGTTTTCATTTGACTGTTGGAAATTGTTGAATAACTAGCATGATACCTCTTCAATTTTTGACATGCAGGACAAGAGAAAATGGAGGAATTTCAGATAGACCAGATGATGCTCTTGACATTTTCCATTCATAGTTTGAGGTTTCTGGTATAAAAGTTCATGGTTTTCCTTTCTTGTACTTCTTAGCCTTTGTATTTAATGATTAGATCAGATGGTGAGCAGCAACCTTGCAAACCATTAAATTTCCAGGGCTACTGCAAATCCTCATTTAAGTAGGTCATACGTCAAGGTCTTGGGCTCTTATTTTGTGTTCCAACTCATTAAGTAGGAATCATCCAATCATATACTATTTCGCCATAAATTCTTCTTATTTACTCAATTTAAAATATGGGTTGCCATTCTTGACTTATCCATAAACCCCACCAACTTATTCTGGGTTCAGGTTGGTGCATTCAATTCAATTAATGCTTATAATTCAGGGAATGGAATTTCATAAAAGAATCTATAGTTAGGCTCCCAGCCACCACTTTCCCTAAGCTAGGGTTTGATTTATCAACCTGTTGATAAACAAATCATGTTCAGTTTGGATAATTAGCTGTTCAACTTGGCAGGTTAACCTGATTAACCTGATCAAACTAATTACCACTCATTGCATTGTGGATTCTAAGCCAATGGATGTAGGCTTACATTGCTTGCTGCCTCTGCTTTTTCATAACTTCTGATCTGTTTTTGGATTACACAAAGATGCAGTTCAATGCTTATATTAGATATATGATACCTCCATATGCTCTTTCTTAGTATTGATGCAGGACTCTCGTTGGTGTGACCGTATAGGGGTAAAACCTCATGAGGCCCACATGAACTCATTACTAGCACTAGACTTGAGACCAATAGACTGTTTCAACCAACTTAGACTTGACTTGACTTAAAACAAAATTACTAGAACTAGACTTGAGACCATTAGACTGTTTCAACCAACTTAGACTTAAAACAAAGTTTTGTTGTAGACCAAGAGGCCAACTCAAATCACTGGGCTTCCAACATGATTTACTTCTTTTTTGTGGTGCTACAATGCCCACTGTGGGGCCAGCAGATGGAATTAGGTACCCAAGAGGGCAGCCCTTCTTGGGGGAGGGGAGGGGAGGGGAGGGGAGGGGTGGGGTTATTGAATGTATGCATATGTCCGATAGGGGGTAAAACTCAAACCTGAGTCCCTGGAATTACAAAGGACTTAACGTGCTTGAACCACCACTGTGATGTGGGAGCTTCCCTAGCATGATTTCCTAGGAACATACAGAATGACAAACTGAAACAACTTTGACAAGTCCTGGATATTTAGCAGCAAAGGAGAAAATGTAGCAGCTTGTTCTTATAGATCCACAATCTTTTTGCAGCTGATTCAATATTTCACCTACTTAAGCCAAAATTTCCTTGCTTGAAGAAGTCCATGCTATGGTTTTTCCCTTTGACTTCCAAGTTTGTAGACCTTGGTACCTGTTGAGGGAGAGGATTCCTTACCTTTTTTTTCCCCTTCAATTTGTTTTTGCAACAGAGATAAATTTATTTTTTTTTGTGTTTCTCAACATTGTTTTCTAGATGTAAAATTTGTTTCAAGAACACAAAAATGAACTGGCATTACCAAATGTGTTTCTGATCTATTATTGTTCCAGATGAACAAAAGAACAGAAATACGTCTTAAGAGTATTAGCAAAGGCAGGCCTTAGTAACTGGCAGATGGGGATTTTCTTTTCCCCCAAAGAGGTCCGTCTGTCAGCAGACAAGAATAGAGAAGCTTTAGCTTTTGTTAAGGGTGAGCAGTATGTGTCTCTTGCCCAAAAAGGGAACTCTATTAATCCTATATTCATAACACCTGAACAAAAATTACTATTTTTCTTGTTATTTTAATGGGGGAGCATGGATTTTATAACTTTTTCAAATAGAAATTTTGGCTCCCGTCATAAAAATTCAGATAATGAAATAAAATATCTTTAATGATAATGAAATGAAATATCTGTAATGAATATGAATAACAGATCTAATCATAAATGAACTGAAATACTGGCTTATTTACACAATTTCTTTCCAGTCTGGATTTCGAAATTATCAAATGTTCTAAATTTCCATGTTAAAAATTAAAAGAGAAACCAAAACCATTTTAACTATTTAGCCTCTTGAAGATAATGACAATATTATATTATATATACTTTTATATTTTTAGGATATATTCTCACCTTTAAACACAAATACAAAACAAAGACAATATGCTTCTGCTAAGAACCAAGTTGAACCTTAAGAATTTCATCCTACCTCCTTATTAATGCCCTAATCCCCATAAAGATTCCAACAAATACACCTAAAACCAAGATGAGAATAGCAAGAAGGACAATAACTAGACAGAAGCTGTGACCCACTGTTTTCTTGCACCAACACAATTGGTTAGGAGTTTTCCTGCCACAGCCATAGCAAAAGCTGATTCCACATCTGCATCCAAAGAAATACCCATCAACAATATTAAAGTTTAGTGCTGAAGATAAACGCAAGTGGAGGGGCTGACCTATCCAATCCTGGCCGTCCATCTGACTGGGACCTCCTAGATTAGTGTTAGAAACCTCCACCCAAAGGGCACAACTAGGTGACCCACTAGACTGCAGTATAGGGACTTTTTTCCCATTAAAAAGTTACATATTTCAAAAGATAGATCTTAGTTTCACCATGTGGTCAATTCTATTTTGGCTGAAATTTAACGTGTTTGGAAAATGCATTCTCAGAATGGAGAAATGTATTCCTAAATAAGATGAAAATTGACTAAAGAGCAAGGTATTTCCATTCTGGGCTCAAAAAGCAGAATGGGTTAAAAGCGCATTCCAGAATGAACCGCATTCTCTAATGCATTCTATTATTCATAAAAGAAAATGTATACCAAATAATGTTTTTGTCATTTTAAAATGGGTTCTTGACCTAGAATACATAACCAACACAGCTTTCATCTTACTCTTTTTTTTTTATTATTATTGGGGAAGTCTCTTATAAAAAGAAAGGACGATTACATTCCCCAATACTCTCTTTGTATTAAGTTTTTATCTTCTTGTCTTATTTTCTCTCTCTATCTCCCCTCTCTTTGTATTAAGTTGTTATCTTATCTCTCCCTCCTCCCATGTGCTATATAATAATGTAAAGTATCATATGAATCGAAACACTAAATGTTTATTTAAGTACTCATTGATTCAAAACTCACTAGTGTCCAATCATTTGTATGATTTCTTATTGTTTATCTAGAGAAAACTTCTAGTGGCAGCCTTCAAGATCGTTTACTCAGCCTTGGTTTTATTTAAATGATATATTAAATTGGCCCGACAAGTTGAATGATGTAGAGATAAGGCAATTTATAAAACTGAAATGTCATCCAAGATCATATTCCTATTATTTTATACGTATATCATAATTTCATGCATCACATTGCTTGGCACATAGTTTAAATATCTTGGAATGAGTCACATAACTCATACAGTGGTCCAGGAGCATTATGACCTTTAAATTTGCAGCTTCCTTCAGTTCTAATAGAATTTGTTCTAAACCCTTCCAAAAATCCAAACTAAGACACAAAATATACATGTTAAGTATCATTTCTTCAGATCTTACTGATTGAATCCTTCTCACTAAGGTGCCGCCCTCGTGCTCAATCTTTTAATTCGAATGTTTGAGAACATGCTCTAAAAAAACTCATAAAATGAAATTTTGACTTCCTCAAACAATTTTAAATTTCAAAGTAGTATTGAATCAATCTTCAAGAATATTTTTATTGTTCACCTACTTATTACTTGAATCCAATGAAGATTAGATCCCATGTATTTGGATGTGATTTCACTCTTGAGTTTAGGTTATATCGCTAATTTTGATGCCCTTGCAGTTTTGCTCCCACACCCAGTCTTGCTCTGCGTTTTGGGCACTTTAGATTCAGATTTATGTTTCTATGGGCGATCTCTCAATTAGGCTGATAGGCTTAATCTAATATAATACTAGATCCATGATTAAAGAAATACATAATAGATTCCAATCATTTTCTTACAAGATATATAATGGCCCACAATATATTAGACTTTAGGTATCATTGTATTTTTAATTGTTAAAGATGACTCTTTAACCACCTTTGAAAGCTTTATGTTGCAGACCCAGTTTTTCTCCACCCATGGTGAAGAGGAATATTTTCACCCTGGGCTTCGATGAGGTTAGATTGTGATCTAAAAACAGTTTATGGATATAAGCGGGAAGTCGTACTACGAGAGGGCAGGTCATTTAATGATCTTGTCACCTAACTTTCGTTCACCGCCTTCTCTGACACAAGGTCAAGGAAAACTTTCTCCACAACATTCGAAATTTCTTTAGTACCCAAAAAGATACACAAGGATACAAATGGGCACAATGAAACAATCAATTCACTCTAAATGTTTTCCTCTCATCTCTTAAATGGAAACCACCCAACACTGAATTCCAATCTAGGTAACTTGTAAACAACCCATGGCCAAAGGAGGATGTAGATCAAGGTTCTAAATCCCGGTATTGACCATGTCCAAAACTGATCAGCTCTAAATCAGATCAATGTACGTGTCCAATGGGAAACTAACTAGTGACTGATATGGACAAAAAGAATTATTAAAATAGGATCACATCAGGAATCAAGGATCGATCAGGTCCAAAATTGATATGAATCAGTTGATCTGTCCAATCCGCCACCAATTACTTAACAATAATGTAGATAATATGTTCACAAATGTGATGATGCACTACCTAACATAGTGGTCTCCTCCAGGCTCCAATCCCAAATCTTGAGTGACACCCTTTCCCCTTGCCAGCCCTCTAGAGCCTCCCCTTGGCACCCAAAAAAAAAAAAAAAATTGTTCCCTAGTGTGGACTGTGGATGTCAACATTCTGGGTGCCACGTCAATAGCAGAAAAGCAGAGATAGCCCTAGGGGTTTCCAGGAAACCCCTCTTCCCCCTTCCCCCAAGAGAGAGAAAGAGAGAGAGAAAGGATATACTTTCTAATATGATCTCTAGGGGTTAGAGATAAGAATCTAAACTAACAGTTATAAAAATTCGAAGCCAAATTAATTGAGGTTGAAGATTGAAGAAGAACCATCAAGAATCCATCAATCAACTGATCGTACGCAAATAAATTGATTTTTCCAGAAGAAGAAACTAATTAATTAAACGAAAAGTAGAAGTTGAAAAAGAAGCAAACCTGCATCGAACTACTGGGCAACCAGAAGCTAGCTCCACACAATGGTTGCAACTAGGGCATCTGATCCACTTCCTCCTTTGAGCAAGCTCAGCAAACAGAACATCATTCCTCTCCCTCATCTCCACTGTTTTATCACAACCAAAACCTGCATGCCATGGAATCTTACACTGATAACAGAACAATTTCTTGCAATTAGGGCAGTTGGATTTCTTAACACTCTCTCCACACTCATTGAGGATTAACGTCGAACACTCGGGGTATGGACAATATGCCCTTTCCCATTTTAGAACAGCAGCCTGACAGAGCACGTCAGACCAGCTCTCGAACTGTCGCTGGGAGAGGATTGCACGACATGAAATAGGGTCCAATTGCCTCTCACAGTGCAAACCTGGGCATTTCATGGCTGCTTCACCTTCCATCTTTGCTTCAATATATTTTGCAATACAATCTGTGCAGAATGAATGGGCACACCTCTTTTTGTTCTTGAATTTCTTGTTTCCAGGAATAGGCTCTATACAAATCTCACAAGTAAAGCTTGATTCCTCTTCTTCTTTCTGATTCAGAGCCTTAGAAGAACCTCTAGAAATTTGTTTGCCCTGTATGTTTCCCATGGTTCAGGTCAGAGAGAGAGAATTTGGGCAATTTGGAAGTTCATTTGGCCTTATTGTGATGGTTATCTATTGCATCACTCTTTTCACTTTATCTTTTTTTTTTCTTTTTTCTTTTTTTCATTACTTTAACTTAATTGATAAAGGTGAAAAGATCTCCACACAGTAACACCCACCACCCCCCCCACAAAAAAAAAAAAAAAAAAAAAAAAAAAATCTTCTTCACACTGTCAGTGTGAGATGCTATCCCATGCCATTGCACATTTTGATCACGTAGATGTAAAAGTCTACATTGATAAGTGGTTTATTGATTCGGTTCAAGATTGTTAATAATAGCGGAACGTCTAAGAGGAAAGAAACAGATAGAGAAGCAGATATTGGTAAGTTATCTACATTGATATCTCTTTAATTAGTTAATGATTAAAATTAAAATCAAATTGAATAATAATTGGTTTTTATTTTTCAAATCAAAACCTAACCGATTAACAAGTTTCTTATCGATTTTGATTAATTATTTAATAAACGGTTTTTACGATGTTTCTTATAAGGAGTGGTTTAGCTCTAAGATGAGAGGGATGTTTTAGTACCACATCAAATACATTGGATAAATTATAAAATAACAAACCCTATAAAAAAAGGTGATCAAGTCACAAGAGCAAGAACCTGAGAAAGGTGCTTGACCATTCACTCGAAAGGGAAGATTTTCCCCCAATTTAAAAGTTAGTAGTAAAATATTATACATATAATCAGGTAGTTATCTGGTTTTATTCGATTTTGTCCCGGTTTTATTTAATTGATTTTTCGATTATCTGACAGTTTGACGGTTCTAAACCTTAACCAAACCGTTTAATAATGTGTAAATCAAACTGGACTGATTAATTTTAGTTCAATTTCTTGGTGTCGATTTAGAATGGACACCCTTATGTAGATCCCACAATGACACTCTATCCCTTTTGATCATATGAGTTTTCTTGTAGCATAATTGGTGTGGAGTGGAAATTCCCTATACTTATGGTGCGAGAAACCCAAAGGCTCCATTTGGTTGCAAGAGAAATCAAAAGAAAGGGAAAGAAAATGAAGTTTTCCGACATAAAAAAGAAAAAAAAAATTATATTTGTTATAGTATATGACTATGTAATTAATTCCAAATTGTTTCATATTCGATTATCAACTTTCATTGTACTTTGCACTCAAATATATATATATATATATATATATATATATATATATATATATATATATATATATATATATATATATATATATATATATATATATATATAATATCTTTTTTTTGCTAGAAGGTTAAAATATATTAAAAAAGCAAAGGAAAATTACAACCCTTATAATAGTGAAAGCTCCATCTTCGGCATTGCCATCAGCAGAGCCCTATCAAATGAAGAATTCTAACAGAATCGAAACCTCTTATAATCAAATGCATCCCAAACTACCTCCATAGCAATAAGAGATGGACAAAAGTTCCAACAATGTGAAAGAAGATCAGTTGCAGCTCGATGAGCTAAGATGTTAGCAACTGCATTTCCATCCCTAAAGCATGTTGAAAAACGAACTAACTTATTTTGGTATTCCATAGTCAATCTATTCCACTGCTGTTGAAACATCCATGGAATATTATTTGTTCTAATGCTAGTACTTACTGCCTCTGAATCACTTTCAATCCAAACTTTGGTAAGGTTTAACCAAAGACCTTCTTGAAGACCTCTGATTAGAGCAAAAAACTCAGCTACAAAGTTGGTGGCTGATGGAATGTACTCACTAAATGCAAATAAGACTTTACTAGAATAGTCTCTAATGACTCTGCTAGTGCCAGCCTCCCCTGGATTTCCAAGAGAGCTCCTGCCAACATTAATTTTGTACCATCCCCTCATCGGTTTTGTGCATGAGAGTGGAATCACCCGGCATGGCTTTGCTCTTCTTACAAAAATTTCTAGATTTTTTGAAGCTGCCAAATTATGAACAGATTTAATTACTTGTGGATAAATATATGTCATATCCTGAATTTTTTGTTCAATAATCTTCATTGTTGTGAAAATGGTAGGTTTCAGACTAGCATAACAATTACTATTCCTGGTAGACCAAATTCTAGATAATATAAGAATAAGGAGGGGTTTCCATAGCTTTGGAAGATGCCCAATCCGTTGTTTCCTTTTCCACCACATAAGCAACATATCTACATTTGAAGGAGAAACCCATTGAAGATTAAAAATGGCTAGAGTCTTTTACCAAACCTTGCATGTATAATCACATTCAAAGAAAACATGGTTAAATGTTTCCTCTAATGCAAAGCAAAGATGGAATCAAGAAACAATTGGAACTTGTTTCTTTTTAACAGCATCATTGCTATATATATATATATATATATATATATATATATATATATATATATATATATATATATAAAATATCATCACTAAATATAAAAGTAATTAATACAATAATATTATGTAATAATTATAAAAAAAATTATTTTTTTAGATTTGGAAACTTTAATGTCTCTCTCCTTTAATCTTCCCTTGCAACTAAATTGAGATTATAGCAGGGAAAAGAAAAAGATGTTGACTGTTTAGGTTACAACCCAACAGATGATTTCTCCTTTTGTAACATCACTTCCATGACTTTTTCTGTTTATATTTAGAGAAATTTATAAAATATTGAAGATAGAATGAGAAACAAAGGAATTTTAAATGAAATTTCTTGGCAAGTGCTCCATTGAAAAAGAGAAGTGTTAGGTCAACAAAAGTTATCCACCACAACCCACTTCATACGTTTAACCAACAAACTTAGAGTTAACAATGGATTGTTGGAGGGGTCATGATTTCTTTTTGCATTTGCTTGGAAAGGACCAAGTAATAAACTAGGTGGATTCAACAGTAAAAGTATGCTATAGACTAGATGCCCTCCTCACCTACCACTTTTATCCCTTACACGGTTACAATTTTTTTTTTTTGGGTAGATAGAAACCCAAGGGGAATAATCATTTCATTTTGAGGTGTTGGTCTTTTGTTAACTGAGCTATTCCTTTGGGATTATACAGTTACACTTACTCTGGTGCAATCCTTGACCAAAGTGGTGTCGTGATGTATCCAAATCCTCTTCTCCTAGAGGTTTGGGAGGAGGGGCGGCACCCCCGTTAGATGGTCGACACCTGGGGTTCAAGTGAATCTGAGCCTTCCATCCGAGCAGACACCCCCCTATCAGCCCAACTTGTCGGCTTCGATGGAGGGCTCAGATTCACCCGAGCCCCAGGTGTCGGCCATCTAACGGGTTGCCGCCCCTCCTCCTGAACCTCTGGGAGGAGAGGATGTAGATCCTGTGGTGATCAAACTATTGGGTGCTAGTCCTTGACCAGAGTTAGAGTCCCCACAGCCACAGTTAATCAGTTCTCTTTGCACCTATTAGCAAGAGACATCAGGGATATCCTCTGGAGGTTGTGGAAGACTATAGCCGAGAGATTTCAATCAAAGCTTAGAGTGTCTTGAATCTTTGGGAATTGATCTCTTCAAACAGGTATGTCTTTATTATTAATCAATTATGATTTTTACCATTGTATTAGGATTCATGTGTGGATTGGGATGGGTTTCATTGAAACTCTAAACGCATAATAATCTAACAGTTGGTATCAGACCCAACCATACAGACCTAGAATCGATGGTAAAACATTGTAAAGACCTACTTATAAGATTTGAATGAACTGAAAAGAAAAATCAAAAGTTTTGGATCGAATCTAGATTGAATCTGTCAGATTTTTCCACCGATGAAATTTTTTCGACTGACAAAATAGGTCAAGCCATATATCATTGGAAAGTGGACGATGAAACGGAGCCGGCAATATAAAAATCATCGGCGCGGGCCGCCAGATACCCCCTCACTCGTCGACGATAGCGGCAAGTAGATCTCACTCGTAGAAGAGTAAAAAAAAAACCTATCTGACTGTGCCTAGTCATTACTAGGTCAACTCGGCATAGAATCGGTAACCCTAGCCGTTTTCGGTAGGGTTGACTCGGGCAGAGACCAACCAACCTAGGCCCACCAAGCCCAGACAGGCTCAGCCAGAGCTAGCCCAACCCAGGCCAAGCCAGGCCAGCCAAAACCAGCCCAGCTCGTCAAGCCCAGGCCCGACCACCCGAGGACCCTATACGTAGGTCAACCCAAATAATGACCCGGATGGCGACCCAATAACCCGAATGGGTCGACCCGAGAACCCAGATATTTGACCTAAAAATCCATTTGGTCAGACCAGATGAACCGCTTTGTTAGACCACGATTCGATTTGCGTCAGACCATTTGGTTCAGTCTGGACCAAAGTACATAAAAAAAAAGGTTAAAGGTATATTCAGTTCGGTTTGAGCCGAACTAAGGTGAACCGATCCATCCTGAGCCAAACCAGACTGATCTGACAGCACATAAGGGTCTGTTTGGTTTCTTTTTTTAAGGAAAAGGACATTAACTTATGATTTTGGGAGCTAGGAAGGTTGGATTGACCTCTGATTTGTTCCATTGGACTCCATTTTTATGTTCTTCAATCTGATATACATTTTGATACATTTTTGAACATTTAAAAACATGTTATTATAGAAAAATACCTTATGAGAACTCAATTTGCAGTGTTTTTGCTGATGTTTCTGTAAGACCCCCATTTTGGCCTATTTCTCATAAAGGGCATTTTTGTCATCTTTTAGTCATGTTAGAATGTCTCTACCATTTTAGGTTATTATGAAATGAAAAAAATGGAAAAATTTGTTAAGAGAATCGGGCTTCGGCCTATAACTTTAGTTTTGTGGTAGTGGGTTTTAATTTTGTTATTTAAATGGGTTTAGTTTAGGTGTTAGTTGGGTTTTAGTTTTGTTTTCTTTTTGTTGTTTTGTTTTAGGCATTTGTTGTTATTGGGCCTTATGATAGAGTTTTTTTTAAAAATTTTTTTTTTTAGTTATTTGAGTCAATGGGTTTGGGCTGTGGGTTTAAATTAGGTGTTAATAAGGTATAGGTTAATGGGCTTGGGTTTGGGCTTAGGATCAATGGTGCAAAAATCTTTTTTTTTCTATCACATGTGTTGGGTTAAAAAGAAATTAAGTGGAAAGATCTTGGCCCTTAGATTAGGGGTTAAAGAAAAGCCCTAAACAATCAAAAGAGGGGGACTGTCGTGAGAGGAAGAGAATGAAGGAGGCGGCAGATTTGTGCGAGAAAAACCAGAAAGAAAAGAAAGAGCCAAAAAAAGGGGGAGGGGGAGAAAGGAGAGCAAAGGCGGCAGAAAAGAGAAGGGGGGAGAAGAGAAAAGAGAGGAGAAGAAGTAGGAGGAAGACCAAAGGAGGAGGAGCGGCGAGGGGGGAAGAGAGGAAGCCAAGAAGAAAAGAAAAAAAAAACAGAGGAAAGCAGCAGCCATTGGGGGCGTGAAAAACCAGAAAAGAAAAAAAAACAAAAGAGAGGAGAAGAAGTAGGAGGAAGACCGAAGGAGGAGGAGCGGCGAGCAGAGGGAAGAGAGGAAGCCAAGAAGAAAAGAAAAAAAAAACAGAGGAAAGCGGCAGCCATTGGGGGCATGAAAAACCAGAAAAGAAAAAAAAAACAAAAAGAGAGGAGAAGAAGTAGGGACAGTCGCGGGAAAAAGAAAGAAGCAGAAAAAGGAACGATTGCCTGAGCGAGAGAAGAAGGAGAAGAAGACAGGAGGTATGTTTACATTCTCTTTTTATTTATTTTTAAGATCTGTTTCTTACTGATGATCCTTCGACAAAATTTTCTGAGTTTGCTTTTGTTATCTACATTTTTTTTCTCTCTTGATAATGTTGATTAGATGGTTACTGTTCTATTGCCTATGTTCTTGGTTAATTTTATTTCTCTTGAAAGAATATATCCCCTTCTTGTTGTTTGATTCTGTTGAGGTAAATGGAATTTCCTTACTTCTTTATAGAAATCGTTTTTTTATGGATTGTTGTATTTGTTCTTCTGCCGATAATGATCTTTTCATTTCCAAGCCAGATTCGGCTAGCAGGGTAGATGTGGCTCATGGATTTTTTTTATGTTTTATTTTTTTTATTTTTTTTTATCAATGTGTCATTTATTCTTGGTTTTGTTTTGTTGCTCACTGGGTTTCGGTTGGTAGGATAGAGTCTTCCTTTTACCTTTGATTCTGCATAGGGCAATTTCGATTAGAGGGGTGAAGCTCCTACTTGTTTTCTTGTTATTTTTGTTCTCAACAGATTTCGGCTAAGAAATGGAAAGCATGGGTTTTGGTTGTGCCCCTCTTTTCTTCTTGTTCCCAGAGTAGGTTTTGATGAGTGTTGAGTTAGGATTTTTTTCATTTTTCTGTCTATTCCCAGTAGGTTTAGAATGTGGTTTTGTTTATTTTTTTGTTTCTTTTTTTTTTTTTTTTTTTTTTTTTACAGCTATAGTCCTGATTTCGGTTAGACTATTGTTTCTCAGTTCTTCCAGCCTTTCTTTTGTTTTAGTGAGTGCCTCGGCCAAGGAGGTTTTCTGTTTATATTATTTTTATTATGGACCTCTTTATTATTATGTTTGCATATTATAAAATGTGTTTTTTAGTCTTCCTTTTATGTTCAAGTGACCTCCTCCTTGCTGTCCGCATCCGGATTGTGAGATTTTCTTGTGAATTTGAGAAACCATGCTCACTTGTGGCTTAAGTGTTGGAATTCAGTGCCATGCATCTTGTTGATATACTTTATCATGATCTTGATGTCACACGCTAGGCTCATTGGTGTTCATTTAAAATTTTAAAACTGGAATAACTTTGTGCTTGAACCTCCCATGCTGAATTTTAGTCATATCTTGAGTCTGCTAGATGGCTGATTATATGCTTAGATGCTTACATGATGTTTTGATTAAGTGATTGATAAATTTCATTCATGCTTATAGCTTAAGTAAGCTAATTCTTCTCTCATGGTGTGCCTTAGTTGTGCAATCACATGCTTAATACTTCATGTTTGATATACAAGTGTATGAAGCCTTTCCTTCAAGAGATGTCTCCCCCCCACTTTATGTCTATGATAGTTTAATGTGTGAGTCCCCTCCTCCATCGTTGTGAAACTTTAGGATGACTCCAATGAGACTATCTTTGTTGGGATTCCCAAATCCCATGTTGACTGGTGTGGGTCCTGCCTAGGCCGTGGGCCCGCTCAACCATTAGGGTTCGTCACATAATTGTTTTTTCCCTTTTCTCAAAGAAAAATACAAAAAAATTGTGTTGTCTTCATGTATCTAGCGACGGTTGGGATCATGTTGATTCTCCAACCTAGCTATTACCTAGTTTTGTCTTTGGCCTTAGGCCAATCATCTCCCATGTTTGGGAATCAGTGTGCGGACCGACCATTTTCAAATATTGAGTGATGCTTTGCCGAGTGCAAGGAGTCGAGGTCCGAGTACCTCTTGAGTTTGCCTTGCCGAGTGCAAGGAGTCGAGGTCCGAGTACCTCTTGAGTTTGCCTTGCCGAGTGCAAGGAGTCGAGGTCCGAGTACCTCTTGAGTTTGCCTTTCCGAGTGCGAGCAGCTGAGGTCCGAGTACCTCTTGAGTGATGCCTTGCTGAGTGCAAGGAGTTGAGGTCCGAGCACCTCTTGAGTAATGCCATGTGGGGTCCAACAGCCCGTTAACCGTTGGGAACTACGTTTGACTTGATTCTCTAAAGAGATACGTAGGCAGCGGGAAGTGGAGAACTCGAGTAGTTCACCCTTCGCAGCACGGGTCACACGTGCTTCCTTTGTCAAGGGAGCACCTCACTCACAACCCACCACAACCACAACCACAACCACAACCACACACCCCGCACGAACTACGTTTGGCCTGATTCTCGCCGCCCGAGGGTACGTAGGCGGCTTGATCTCGAGCTCGGTCATCCATTATCTGTTGTATTTTCCGTGTTATTCATTCTTTTATTTCATTATTTGTTTATTCATGATTATTTCATTTTCTTTATCCATTCATTTGTTCATTGGTCCATTTATTATCTATTGACTTATATTTTATTTTTCAAGTTTATGTGGCGGCACCCTAAGTTAGAACAACTTAGAAACTTGGTCTAGGGTTCCCCATTTGCCTGGTTAGGCTAAATTGAACGACCTGAACATACATAAGTTTCAAGAATGTAGGAAAGGATAGGACAGAAGGAGACCAGTC
The DNA here is from genome assembly GCA_028583415.1 of Protea cynaroides. Classification (NCBI taxonomy): domain Eukaryota; kingdom Viridiplantae; phylum Streptophyta; class Magnoliopsida; order Proteales; family Proteaceae; genus Protea; species Protea cynaroides. The sequence goes on along the minus strand of CM053272.1, from coordinate 11,373,422 downwards.
CATTGACCGGGCGAGTTGGGTGCCTAACACCTTCCCAACTCGTAACTTGACACTTACCCTTCTCTGGTAAGACTAGAAGCCAATCCATTGAGCATGAGTCATAGTGTCTCTCCAAGTGAGAGACCATTTATAGGTCCTAGACCTTATCTAGGTGGAGACTCCATATTTTACTCCGTCCATTGGCGTGGAGGGATAAAAGTAATCAAGGCGAGAGCCTAATTTTGATTTCGTGGAGGATCATATGAAAATCCATTGTCCTCACAGTGGCGACTCCGCTGGGGAATCATGTCAGACTCCGAATTCTGTCCTTTCCTTTCCTTTCCTTTCCCCTTTTGTATGTTTAGGTTGATGTATTTTGTAGGTTTACTTGATGTAAATTGTTGTATTTTATTTTTGTAAATATATGTGTTGTAGCTTAAATGTTTACATTTCATGTTTCCTATAAATACTCATGGCATGTTGTAAATACCTGTATGTTGTTTAGATGTAAATTCTTGCGTCTTGATTTCTTGTAAATACCTGTGGTTTAATTTGTTGTAGACTCTTGCATATAACATGCTGTAAATAGCTGTTTTAGTTTGTTGAAAATACTTGGATGTTAGGTGGCTGTAAATAATTGTTTGTTAATTTCCATTTTTCCATCTTGCATTGCATTTGTGAGGATGACATCAACGAAACCTCGTGGTTAGTTGGAACGGACCCATTATGAACATTTTGGGCAGCCCTCCGACGAAGCCACAACCTTGACCTAGTACCTTCGGGTATATAAAAGGATGTCCGTACCTGCGACTCATTCCGTTTATACGGATGATAGGTATATTTTGCATCCCGTCAAGGTAGCCTGCCGGTCTTATAACCACCTGTCATGCATCATTTGACATAGAACCCACACTTAGGTCTATACACTAACATCATCTTGGGGTACAAGAAAGAATAACGCTATAGACTTATGTCGTCTATCACACCCAATTCGTGATAAACAAAACATGATTTGTTCTCCTTGTTGATACACTTTCATAGATGACTCAACACGTGGGTATGCGAAACTATGCTGATCACTCGGTATATTTTCATCTCCCGTATGTCGTACCTTCTATGTTCGGAGTATCAACCTCGAGAGCAAACCTAGTAATTTATCACGAATTGATAATGTGATAGAAGAACTGTCCATAGTTTTGTCCCTTCTTGGTGACCTTATGCTTGCTGATCGCTTGTATTTATCTTTCAAATCAGCATATTTTGTTCGAATTTTCTATGTCGAACCAGTTTTGTGTCTTTGGATTCTAGGACAAAAGTATGACTTGGTAAAGATACATGCTGTCCATTATCCAAGGGTACAATGCTGTTTGATTCAGAAAATCCGACCAAAATATATTTGATTTGACTCATACTACAAGTGAACTAACTTTGTTTGGTCAAGTCTCCTATAAATGGGCCTATTTGTCTCTTCCAAATCCCAACCCAATTTCTCATTCTTCTAACTTATTGATTTTTCGGTTACAGTCAAGTTGTCTAAGTCACCATATCTTCAAGAGCCGGACCGTCCTGGGTTAGAAGCCCTTGTTCTAGGAGACTTTTTAGGGTTGTCTATCCTCCATCAGATCCTACACCTTCCCGAGCAACGGCAAGTTCTAAGACCATGAATCCAGACAACAATCAGAATTCCTTAGAGGCCATGGAAGCTCAAATAGCCAGAATGGAAGATATGATGATCAATTTGACTAATTTTATACAGACTCGTCTGCCACCAAATTTACCAACTGAACATCCAGATCAGGGCAGCAGGATGCAGACTCCTCCCCCCAATCCTCAACATGTTCCTCCACCAGCTCATGATGCGTATAATGGGGGAAGGGAATTCCCACAGCGTCCACCTCCAGCAGTAGTACAAACCAATGCAGAGACTCAGGAATTTCGGAGCAAAATATAGCTCCTGGAGCAATCTTTGAAAGGTATGAAGGGATTTGAGAATCAGTTGGTAGACACAGAGGGCCTCCTTTTCTTCCCAAAATCTCGGCTTCCGGACAAGTTTAAGTAGCAAGATGAGAAGTTTCATGGGACTGGGGATCCCCGAACCCACCTGAGGTTATTTACTGGATTGTTAAAAGGGGGCAAGGACTTTACTGATGAGCAATTAGGTCAAGCCTTCCAACATTCCCTAATGGGAAGTGCCCTTCGTTGGCTAATGAACCTAAGGCCTAGCCAAATCCGGTCATGGGCAGATATTCATAATGCATTCATCGAGCAGTATTCATAGAATACCGAGATTGAGACCACTCGAAGGCAATTGGAAACTTTGGTTCAGATGCCGGGTGAGAGTTTTACTACCTATCTTACAAGGTTCAGAGCATTGGCTGCACAAATGTGGGACCGTCCCCCAGAGAGAGAACAGGTGGCCATGATGATGAAGGGGCTCCATAAGACATACAAGAATTATATTTTTGGCCAGGGCATCCTTACCTTTGAGGTTCTCATTGCTGCAGCACAACAGGTGGAAGACAGTGTTGCTCATGGGGAAGAGCTCCCTAACAAGAAAGAGAAGAGTACATTCGAAGCTGGCGGTAGTAGCAGCAGGAAGCCCTATTCCCCAAAACCGTTCAATCCCAATCCTACCCCTGTTTCTAAGGGTGTTGTTGTAGTAGCTACCAAGCCCCGATTGTGATCACAAGACAAGAAAATTTTGCCCCACCATACCCTCAGAAACAACCAAGACAATTCACTGACCTTGGTATGTCGAGGAAGGCGACTTTTGAGAATTTGTGCAAGGTGGGATTGTTGGCACCTCTTGAAGCAAAACCCTTGCCGGAAAACAAGCCGAGATGGTTTAATCCAGCACTCTTCTGTAAATACCATAATCAGGCTGGACATGATGTTGAAAACTACCCTCGCCTGGGGCAAGCCATCCAAGACCTACTCGATGACGGGAAATTTGAGGTCAGGGCAAAGCGCCCCTCTGTGACAACCAACCCATTACCTCAGCATACAGTCGGGGCCATTGAAATTGATGAAAGTCACTTTAATCCAACAAGCCTCATTAGCCCACTGAATGGTCAAGATCATCTGCCTAGAGGACGACCACAAAGCTTTGATCAGGAGAGTGACTGTTATGTCAACATGATCGGATCACATGAAGAGTATGAGGATGAATATGAAATTTTCAGGTCACAGCAAACAGAAGAAGGAGTGGAAGTTGCAGAAGAAGAGGAATATGAGATCTTCGTTCCCGGTCTTTCAGAAGATGAGATAGCTATGACAAGGGAGGAAGAATATGAAGATGAGTATGAAGCTTTGATCCCTCAATATTCAGGAAGTGAGGTGGCCGTTGCAGAAGATGAATATGAGATTTTTGTCCCAGGATATTCAGAGGAAGCAATAGCAGGTGCAGGGATATATGATCATGAAAGCTATGCCCCACAATTTCCAAGGGAGAATGTAATGAGAGTAGAAAAAACAAAGCCCATAATCATTTACATGTCTGACGAAGAACAAGATATTGCACAAGTAGGTGTGAATGAAGAAGAATTTGAAATCTACATCCCTGGGAGGGAGGAGTGAGTGGCAGAAACTAGATCTGGCAAGTCATATACACCAACAACACTGAGGGCAGAAAATTTGGCATAGCAAGCAAGGCAGAAAGAACAAGGACAGGGTGGCAAGCAACCAGAGCCTGAGAATGTAGTCTTGAAATAGTTGCAAAAGACCCAGGCCAATATTTCCATTTGGGGTCTATTGATGGCATCGCCAGTTCACAGGGAAGCCGTTCTAAAATCACTGGCTAGCATCCAAGTCCCGATCACTACCGACCCCCGACCATCTGGTCTCTTTGATTACCGGGTCTCAGGCGGTGAACTCGCTAACATTTGGGGATCTGGACCTACCACCAGAGGGCAAAAGTCACAACAAAGCCTTATACATCACAGTTGCTTGTTGGGACAACACAATCCCTTTGGTCTTGATTGACAATGGATCTGCTCTGAACATCTTTCCCCTTCAGACTTTCAAACACTTGGGTTTCTCGGAGTCGGATTTGACACCTCCAAAGCATGGTGTAAAAGCTTATGATAACACTAGGCGAGATGTCCTAGGTGTTCTTACTGTCGGCATCACTATTGGGCCAGCTGTCTTTGAGATTGAATTCCAAGTGGTCGATATCCCTGCCTCGTTCAATATGCTTTTGGGAAGGCCATGGATACATGCAGCTGGAGTACTTGTCTCCTCTCTACATCAAAAGATCAAATTTTTGCACAAAGGTGTAACAGTTACAGTGGCAGCTGACCCAGGGGCTATCAACATGTTGGCTTCCACTGAGTCAGAAATTGGAGATGGCAGCAGTCCAACGCTTGATGCTCGATTGAGTGGCTTTCAAATCAGTACCATCAATGCTACCATGGATCAAGAATCATCAGTAAAGCTTCCGTTCTTCTTCAAGAAATTCCTTAAGATGTCTTACTTTCCTGGAATGGGTTTGGGCAGGAACCAACAAGGGGTTGTCAATGCATTATCTGCCACTATCAATGAGCATAGGTTTGGTGTGGGATATATTCCAAATGAAGGCGATTTAAAGCTCATCAAACAGAAAAAGCGAAAGGCAGAGAGCGCTTTCATCTGGGCAGAAAAGAAGAAATACAAGAATAGTGACCAGTTCTATAAAGAAGCAATGTCACCCAACAGGAAGGGCAGTCAAGAAGTTAAGAGAGTGCAGTTTCCAGAAGTGATAACATATGGGCAGAACAATCAACAGTTGGATTTAGTTATGGCCTGTGATTATTTGCAGTGGGGTAGCATTGATCGAGAACCAGTTTCATACTTTCGGACCCTTAATGGATATTTCATTAAGGAAGGAGAAGACTTCCCCTTTTGTGGATTTCCAGGGCCATTGTTTGATGAGATTACTCAGAGGCGTCTCCCAGGGTTTGAAATTTTCTTTGACTGTACACTTGACTGGGCAGAAATTGAGAGTGCTTGGAAGAAAGGTCAGATGAAAGAGCCAGTGTCTGAAGAAGAAATTGCAAACCTCAGTAGCCTTTTTCAGGATAGCATGATGACCCTCACCAGTGGCAACCTGAATGGAGTTCCGACCCCACAACAATTCATTACCCCTACTATTGGAGTCCTCCCTAACTGGAGTTATCCAGATAAGTTTATGTGTCCTAACCTGCTGCGCCAGGAAGTTGATGGTTTGGCCATGTCTGGGCCTGAGTCTGTTAGGTCTGTAGCAAGTACAGAGTCTATCATTGATGTTGAGTCTGTTGTCCCAGATAAGACCTCATCTGCTGTACTTCTTTTGGATGGTATTAATGAAATGACTTCTTCCGAGTATATTGCTTCTTCCACTTCCCCTTCCCTTACTAATTCTGATTCTGATAATGATCTTTGTGATGAACCCTCACCTGAATTTTTGCAATCTCTTAAAGCTTTAAAGGAACAAAAGGCCCAACCTGTCTGTGAAGACTTTAAGATGATCAATTTGGGGACAACTGAACAGCCTCGTGAAATAAAAGTTGGCATAACTCTAAATGATCACGAGACTGCCCAGTTGTCTGTTCTATTGAAAGAATTCCAGGAAGTTTTCGCTTGGTCATACGATGACATGCCGGGTATTGACCCTGAAGTGGTACAACATAGAATTCCACTTTCCCCTGGTGTGAAGCCTACCAAACAAAAGTTGAGACGCCTCAGGCCCGAGTGGACATTGAAAGTTAAAGAAGATATAGAGAAGCAGCTGAATGTAGGATTTCTTGAGGTTTGCAATTACCCTGAATGGTTAGCCAATGTGGGCATCGTACCGAAAAAGGATGGTAGGCTTCGCGTATGTGTGGATTATAGAGGTCTGAATAAGGCAAGCCCTAAGGATGATTTTCCCTTGCCTAAGATTGATATATTAGTGGACAATACTGCCAGACATGCCCTTCTATCTTTTATGGATGGTTTCTCAGGGTATAATTAAATTAAAATGGCGCTTGAGGATAAGGAGAAAACTTCTTTCATAACCGATTGGGGAACCTACTGTTATACGGTGATGCCTTTCGGTTTGAAGAATGCCGGTGCCACATACCAAAGGATGGCCACCACGGTCCTCCATGACCTGATTCATAAAGAGGTTGAAGTTTATGTTGATGATATGATTGTGAAATCGATCAGTAGAGAGAATCATTTCCAAGCCTTGAGGGTTTTTTTTGAAAGAATTAAGCAGTACAACCTGAGGTTGAACCCACAAAAGTATGCATTTGGGGTTACTGCTGGAAAAATGCTAGGGTTCATGGTCAGTCAAAGGGGGATAGAGATCGACCCGTCTAAAATTAAGGCCATTACAGAAATGCCTCCACCCAAAACTGAGAAGGAGATTAGAGGATTTCTGGGAAGAATCCAATACATCAGTCGATTCATTGTGCATTTGACGGCCACCTGCGAACCAATATTCAAATTGTTGAGGAAAGATCAGCCCAAAACTTGGAATCCACAATGCTAGTTAGCCTTCGACAAAATCAAGGCATGCTTGGCGAATCCACCAATTTTGGTGCCTCCAGAACCAGGGAGACCACTGTTACTTTATTTATCGATTCTGAAAAACTCTATGGGATCAATGATTGCATAGTACGATTCAGATGGTCGGACAGAGCGGGCGATATATTATTTGAGTAAAAAGTTCACAGGCTATGAAGCAAACTATACACCTCTGGAGAAAACTTGTGCTGCTTTAATTTGGGTTACTAAGAGGTTGAGGCATTATATGCTCTCTTATCAGATCATCCTAATTTCACGGATGGATCCCATAAAGTATTTATTTGAGAAGCCAGCATTGACGGGAAGGCTAGCAAGATGGTTACTACTTTTTTCTGAATTTGAGATCATCTATGCCACCCAGAAGGCTATCAAAGGAAGTGTCATCGTTGAGCATTTGTCTGCCCACCCGGTGGATGATTTGAAAAATCTGGAAGATGTATTCCCAGACGAAGAGGTGGCATTTGTTCAAGCCCAAGAAGGAGAGGTGGACCCCTGGGTGATGTTCTTTGACGGCGCTGCAAATTTGATACATGTCCCTCCATCTGAGTTGCACACACTCAGCTCTCCTTGGCCTTTCTCCACTTGGGGCATTGATGTAGTAGGCAAGATCTCCCTGAAAGCATCGAATGGGCACGATTTTATCTTAGTGGCTATAGATTACTTCACCAAATGGGTTGAAGCTCAATCTTACGCCAAGCTAACGGCAGCCAAGGTTGCCAAATTTCTGCAAGAACACATCATATGCCGACATGGGACGCCTCATGCATTGATGTCCGATCAGGGGCAACATTTTTGGGGTAAAGTGTAAGAGTTGTGTGATAGGCTTCACATTGCGAGGCATAGGTCTTCTCCCTATTGTCCACAAACAAATGGGGCCGTTGAGGCAGCAAACAAAAATATGAAGACCATCCTTTAGAAAATGGCAGAGACAACTGCCGATTGGGCTGACAAGTTGCCTTTTGCTTTGTGGGCTTATCGGACCTCAATTAGGACATCAACTGGGGCAACGCCTTATTCATTGGTGTATGGCATGGAGGTCGTGCTTCCAATTGAGATAGAGGTACCATCCTTGAGGGTCTTAATGGAATGTCAAGTCCCAGAAACTGAATGGCTTCGGACTAGATATGAAGAGTTGAACCTAATAGATGAAAGGCGAATCAAAGCTACAGATAATATGAAGAAATATCAACAGAGAATTGCTACAACTTTTAATAAGAAAGTTCGTCTTCGCCATTTGGCAATCGGAGATTTGGTGCTCAAAGAGCAGAGAACTCCAGTACATGACCCCAGGGGCAAGTTCCGTCCTAATTGGAGTGGACCTTTTGTAGTGAAGGAGATCTTGCCAAGGAAGGCTGTTCGTCTCACAGATACAGATGGAAATGAGTTACAATATCTGACAAACCTTGACCAGGTGAAAAAGTAATTTGTATAACCTCCACATTAAAAAAAAAAAAAAAAAAAAAAAAAAAAAAAAAAAAAAAAAAAAAAAAAAAAGAAAAAAAATGTTGGTTGGTTTGATGAGAGATCATCTTGGAGCCTTACAGCATGGTTGGCCTTAACATCCATTTAGGCTTACCCCTTTCACTAAAGGTTGGTTTCATCACTCGATCATTGTTGGAAGAGGACTTCTTTTTTTTGGCATAGACTCTTTCTCCCGTCTATCAATCTGACGGTTTTCCAAGAGTCTCCATCATAAAGCCCTTCATTTCACATCATTTATTGGCTTTTGTGATATTGCTTCTTGTGAACATATCACTCTTTTATGTGAGTATTGGGTTTATAATCTAGCTGAAATCTCTATCTGTCACTCATCACTTTGGTGACGTCCAAAGATTTCAATAGCCCTTGTTTTAAGCCATAAATGGTGATTCCTCAGTGAATCCACCATTCTACATGATAAGCCCCTATTCTCCCCAATGGTGGATCCATATGGGCAGTTTCTTATCAGTCCACTTGGACCTCCAGCATCATGCTTGTTTACGAATCTAGTTGGTTTAGGCCCAGACAGAGTCATGTCCGTTTCGACATACCATGTGCAGCTTGTGGAGGTATACATGGATTTTTTTTGGATGCCCCCAGTATGGTCGACATGACCCATTAGTATTCCCTAACCTTAATGTGGAGGTTGTGTCTCTTTAAGTTTGCTTTTGGTTTGGTCAAACGATAATCATTTGTTAACTTGTGCAGTAATGGATAAGCAATTGCAAGAGTGGGCTCGTGATATGTCCCAGAATGACAAAGGAGCTCTGGCCAATCTTGATTTAGAGGCCCTTTACCAACTTCGACATGTTAAAATCTGTCATGGTCTTTTGGGGACAGCTTCCAGGTTTTGGGATCCTATAATGCATGTGTTCAGATTCGGGAACATAGAGATATGCCCTACATACGAAGAGTTTCGTGGATGTATTATCTTTCATGCGCGAGAAGGGATCTTTTGCCCGCCATTGCAAGAGACTTCCGACCATGATATCCGGGAATACTTTGGTTGGACCAAGAAGGAGGCTCTACCAATCATCAAGCTTGGCAAAATCGATGTCTCAGCCATGGTCACCAAGTATGCCCACCAACAAACTTGCTCGCGTTTGGGTCGTGAGTATCGAAGGAAGGCTTTTTGTTTCTGTATGATCGCAAGGTACTTGTTGAATACGCATGAGCGTCTGTACTCTCCAATCATCATTGATGTCATTAAGCATCTCCAGCAGGGTTTTGATATCATACCAACAATCCTGGCCGAGACATTAAAGGGTTTAGACAGCTGGGCCAAGAAGGGAGGTCGTCTTCATACGGATACTCTCAACGGCTCCCCTTACCTGTTACACATCTGGTTGACTGAGAAGCTAAGTCTGTTTGCGCCTTTAGAGGTTTCGGTATTTCGGCCCGTCCATTATATGAAAAGAGCCAAGAATTCAGATTTTTACAAGGAACATAACTGGCCTGAGCGATTGAGAGCCTTGAAGGTCGACGATATCACATGGAGGAGCAAGTGGATGTCAAACCCATGTCCAGTGTTGAGAACTCGAGGAAACTCATGTGTACAAATTATGGGTCTGACTCACTCATCCTTCTATGTACCATCCTTGTTGTGTCGTCAGTTGAACAGGTTGCCAAGTGTGGTTGGTGATTTTACAGATGTCTCCCCTCCTAAGGAATTGACCAAGGATTTTGTTTGGAGCATTGCAGATGCGTGGCGTTATCGGGATCACCCAACCCCGACCCTAATGACTGCAGCAGCGTCTACTGAAGAGATTGCCAGCAGCTCGGGCCCTTAGTCAGATCTATCATGGACCCATCTATATTTGGCTATTCTATCATGGGTTTTGGGAATCTAAATGTTGAAAGAAATGTGACTGTTTTATCAATACCTTCTGCGGAAGGTTTATTTTCTAGAGGATAATTTTAACTGAGTTCTTGACTTATTAACAGTGATTTTAAAGTTCATCAATATCAAATTTTTAAGTTTTGAGGTGCCTTGAATCTTTGTGTTTGCGCTGTCATGAGAGCCTGCCCTAATTTGAGTTGATAATCTGAATTTTGTGGTCTATGAACATCCATCCCTTGGGGCACCTTGGTAGGTGATTCCATTTCTATTTAACATCGGTACACTTAGTCGAGTGTTCCGATTGTGTTTGTCGATGTGTTTGTCAGATACCCTGAGGGGTAATTCTGATTTTCTTTTTACCGTCGGGACACTTAGTCAAGTGCTCCGATTGTGCTTGTCAGATACCCTGAGGGGTAATTCTGATTTTCTTTTTACCGTCGGGACACTTAGTCAAGTGCTCCGATTGTGTTTGTCAGACACCTTGAGGGGTGATTCTGATTTCTTTTTACCGTCGGAGTACTTAGTACTTCGATTGGGTTTGTCAGATACCTTGAGGGGTGATTCTGATCTTTATTTGCCGTCGGAACACTTAGTCAAGTGTTTCGACTGTGTTTGTCTTTGTGTTTGTCAGATACCTTGACGGGTGATTCTGATCTTTATTTGTCGTCGGAACACTTAGTCAAGTGTTTCGACTGTGTTTGTCTTTGTGTTGTCAGATACCTCGAGGGGTGATTCTGATTTCTTTTTACCGTCGGAGTACTTAGTCAAGTACTCTGATTGTGTTTGTCAGATACCTTGAGGGGTGATTCTGATTTCTTTTTACCGTCGGAGTACTTAGTCAAGTGATTTGATTGTGTTCGTCAGACGCCTTGGCGGGTGTTTTGATTAGTTGTCGTCGTCAGACACTTTGGCGGGTGATCTGGTCATTCTTCTCGAACACCTTGGCGGGTGATTCGAGCTTGTCAAAATGTCTAGTCAGATGTTTTGATTCCTTTTAGAACGCTTAGTAAAGCGCTCTAATCTGATCTTTCTCTCGTCAGCGCCTAGTCAGGTATGCTGATTCCTTGACGGAACATCTAGTCAGAATGTTCTGTTTCTCATCGGAATGCTTAGTCAAGCACTCCATGCTTTTTTTTTTTTTTTTTTTTTTTCTTCGTCGGAACACTTAGTCAAGTGCTTCGATTAGATTCATTTTTCCTCGTCAGCGCCTAGTCAGGTATGCTGATTCCTTGACGGAACATCTAGTCAGAATGTTCTGTTTCTCATCGGAATGCTTAGTCAAGCACTCCACTTTGCTTTTTTTTCGTCGGAACACTTAGCCAAGTGCTTCGATTAGATTCATTTTTTCTCGTCAGCGCCTAGTCAGGTATGTTGATTCCTTGACGGAACATCTAGTCAGAATGTTCTGTTTCTCATCGGAATGCTTAGTCAAGCACTCCACTTTGCCTTTTTTCGTCGGAACACTTAACCAAGTGCTTCGATTAGATTCATTTTTCCTCGTCAGCGCCTAGTCAGGTATGCTGATTCCTTGACGGAACATCTAGTCAGAATGTTCTGTTTCTCATCGGAATGCTTAGTCAAGCACTTCACTTTGCTTTTTTTTCGTCGGAACACTTAGGACTAAGTGCTTCGATTAGATTCATTTTTCCTCGTCAGTGCCTAGTCAGGTATGTTGATTCCTTGACGGAACATCTAGTCAGAATGTTCTGTTTCTCATCGGAATGCTTAGTCAAGCACTCCACTTTGCTTTTTTTCATCGGAACACTTAGCCAAGTGCTTCGATTAGATTCATTTTTCCTCGTCAGCGCCTAGTCAGGTATGCTGATTACTTGACGGAACATCTAGTCAGAATGTTCTGTTTCTCATCGGAATGCTTAGTCAAGCACTCCACTTTGCTTTTTTTTCATCAGAACACTTAGTCAAGTGCTTCGATTAGATTCATTTTTCATCGTCAGTGCCTAGTCAGGTATGCTGATTCCTTGATGGAACATCTACTCAGAATGTTCTGTTTCTCATCGGAATGCTTAGCCAAGCACTCCATTTTTGCTTCTTTCTTCGTCGGAACGTTTAGTCAAGTGTTCCGATTAGATTCATTTTTCCTTGTCAGTACCTAGTCAGGTATGCTGATTCCTTGACGGAAGATCTAGTCAGAATGTTCTGTTTCTCATCAGAATGCTTAGTCAAGCACTCCGCTTTGCTTTTTTTTTTTTCGTCGGAACACTTAGTCAAGTGCTTTGATTAGATTCATTTTTCCTCGTCAGCGCCTAGTCAGGTATGCTGATTCCTTGACGGAACATCTAGTCAGAATGTTCTGTTTCCCCCCCTTTTCATGGACCAAAATGCGGTCTTCTCTTTTCTTCGCCCTCATTCACTTTGAATTTTGGCCGAAGAGGGGCATTCTGTAAGACCCCCATTTTGGCCTATTTCTCATAAAGGGCATTTTTGTCATCTTTTAGTCATGTTAGAATGTCTCTACCATTTTAGGTTATTATGAAATGAAAAAAATGGGAAAAATTGTTAAGAGAATCGGGCTTGGGCCTATAACTTTAGTTTTGTGGTAGTGGGTTTTAATTTTGTTATTTAAATGGGTGTAGTTTAGGTGTTAGTTGGGTTTTAGTTTTGTTTTTTTTTGTTGTTGTTTTGTTTTAGGCATTTGTTGTTATTGGGCCTTATGATAGAGTTTTTTTTAAATTTTTTTTTTTTAGTTATTTGAGTCAATGGGTTTGGGCTGTGGGTTTAAATTAGGTGTTAATAAGGTATAGGTTAATGGGCTTGGGTTTGGGCTTAGGATCAATGGTGTAGAAATCTTTTTTTTCTATCACATGTGTTGGGTTAAAAGGAAATTAAGTGGAAAGATCTTGGCCCTTGGATTAGGGGTTAAAGAAAAGCCCTAAACAATCAAAAGAGGGGGACTGTCGTGAGAGGAAGAAAAGGAAGGAGGCGGCAGATTTGTGCGAGAAAAAACCAGAAAAGAAAAGAAAGAGCCGAAAAAAGGGGGAGGGAGAGAAAGGAGAGCAAAGGCGGCAGAAAAGAGAAGGGGGGAGAAGAGAAAAGAGAGGAGAAGAAGTAGGAGGAAGACCGAAGGAGGAGGAGCGGCGAGCAGAGGGAAGAGAGGAAGCCAAGAAGAAAAGGAAAAAAAGCAGAGGAAAGCGGCAGCCATTGGGGGCGTGAAAAACCAGAAAAGAAAAAAAAACAAAAAGAGAGGAGAAGAAGTAGGGACTATCGCGGGAAAAAGAAAGAAGCAGAAAAAGGAACGATTGCCTGAGCGAGAGAAGAAGGAGAAGAAGACAGGAGGTATGTTTACATTCTCTTTTTATTTATTTTTAAGATCTGTTTCTTACTGATGATCCTTCGACAAAATTTTCTGAGTTTGCTTTTGTTATCTACATTTTTTTTCTCTCTTGATAATGTTGATTAGCTGGTCACTGTTCTATTGCCTATGTTCTTGGTTAATTTTGTTTCTCTTGAAAGAATATATCCCCTTCTTGTTGTTTGATTCTGTTGAGGTAAATGGAATTTCCTTACTTCTTTATAGAAATCGTTTTTTTATGGATTGTTGTATTTGTTCTTCTGCCGAGAATGATCTTTTCATTTCCAAGCCAGATTCGGCTAGCAGGGTAGATGTGGTTCATGGATTTTTTTTTTGTTTTATTTTTTTATTTTTTTTTATCTATGTGTCATTTATTCTTGGTTTCGTTTTATTGCTCACTGGGTTTCGGTTGGTAGGATAGAGTCTTCCTTTTACCTTTGATTCTGCATAGGGCAATTTCGATTAGAGGGGTGAAGCTCCTACTTGTTTTCTTGTTATTTTTGTTCTCAACAGATTTCGGCTAAGAAATGGAAAGCATGGGTTTTGGTTGTGCCCCTCTTTTCTTCTTGTTCCCAGAGTAGGTTTTGATGAGTGTTGAGTTAGGATTTTTTTTCATTTTTCTGTCTATTCCCAGTAGGTTTAGAATGTGGTTTTGTTTATTTTTTGTTTCTATTTTTTTTGTTGTTTACAGCTATAGTCCTGATTTCGGTTAGACTATTGTTTCTTAGTTCTTCCAGCCTTTCTTTTGTTTTAGTAAGTGCCTCGGCCAAGGAGGTTTTCTGTTTATATTATTTTTATTATGGACCTCTTTATTATTATGTTTGCAGATTATAAAATGTGTTTTTTAGTCTTCCTTTTATGTTCAAGTGACCTCCTCCTTGCTGTCCGCATCCGGATTGTGAGATTTTCTTGTGAATTTGAGAAACCATGCTCACTTGTGGCTTAAGTATTGGAATTCAGTGCCATGCATCTTGTTGATATACTTTATCATGATCTTGATGTCACACGCTAGGCTCATTGGTGTTCATTTAAAATTTTAAAACTGGAATAACTTTGTGCTTGAACCTCCCATGCTGAATTTTAGTCATATCTTGAGTCTGCTAGATGGCTGATTATATGCTTAGATTCTTACATGATGTTTTGATTAAGTGATTGATAAATTTCATTCATGCTTATAGCTTAAGTAAGCTAATTCTTCTCTCATGGTGTGCCTTAGTAGTGCCCAAACTTCAGACAAGTGTATGCCTTTCCTTCAAGAGATGTCTCCCCCACTTTATGTCTATGATAGTTTAATGTGTGAGTCCCCTCCTCCATCGTTGTGAAACTTTAGGATGACTCCAATGAGACTATCTTTGTTGGGATTCCCAAATCCCATGTTGACTGGTGTGGGTCCTGCCTAGGCCGTGGGCCCGCTCAACCATTAGGTTTCATCACATAATTGTTTTTCCCTTTTCTCAAAGAAAAATACAAAAAAATTGTGTTGTCTTCATGTATCTAGCGACGGTTGGGATCATGTTTATTCTCCAACCTAGCTATTACCTAGTTTTGTCTTTGGCCTTAGGCCAATCATCTCCCATGTTTGGGAATCGGTGTGCGGACCGACCATTTTCAAATATTGAGTGATGCCTTGCCGAGTGCAAGGAGTTGAGGTCCGGGAACCTTTTGAGTTTGCCTTGCCGAGTGCAAGGAGTCGAGGTCCGAGTACCTCTTGAGTTTGCCTTGCCGAGTGCAAGGAGTCGAGGTCCGAGTACCTCTTGAGTTTGCCTTGCCGAGTGCAAGGAGTCGAGGTCCGAGTACCTCTTGAGTTTGCCTTGCCGAGTGCAAGGATTTGAGGTCCGAGCACCTCTCCAGTAATGCCATGTGGGATCCAACAGCCCGTTAACTGTTGGGAACTACGTTTGACCTGATTCTCTAAAGAGATACGTAGGCAGCGGGAAGTGGAGAACTCTGAGTAGTTCACCCTTCGCGCACGGTCACACGTGCTTCCTTTGTCAAGGGAGCACCTCACACACAACCACAACCACAACCACGCACGAACTACGTTTGGCCTGATTCTCGCCGCACAGGGATACGTAGGCTGCTTGATCTCGAGCTCGATCATCCATTATCTGTTGTATTTTCTGTGTTATTCATTCTTTTATTTCATTATTTGTTTATTCATGATTATTTCATTTTCTTTATCCATTCATTTGTTCATTGATCCATTTATTATCTGTTAACTTGTATTTTATTTTTCAAGTCTATGTGGCGGCACCCTAAGTTAGAACAACTTAGAAACTTGGTCTAGGGTTCTCCATTTGCCTAGTTAGGCTAAATTGAACGACCTGAACATACATAAGTTTTAAGAATGCAGGAAAGGATAGGACAGAAGGAGACCGGTCCATTGACCGGGCGATTTGGGTGCCTAACACCTTCCCAACTCGTAACTTGACACTTACCCTTCTCTGGTAAGACTAGAAGCCAATCCATTGAGCATGAGTCATAGTGTCTCTCCAAGTGAGAGACCATTTATAGGTCCTAGACCTTATCTAGGTGGCGACTCCATATTTTACTCCGTCCATTGGCGTGGATGGATAAAAGTAACCAAGGCGAGAGCCTAATTTTGATTTCGTGGAGGATCATATTGAAAAGCCATTGTCCTCACAGTTTCTTAAAGTTATTGTACCAAATTCATTGTTGAGATATTGTGCATGATTGTTTGATGTTTAGACTTGTAAAGTTGTATTTTAAAATATTCATGGTTAAATATATATATCCCACTTGAGTTGCTGGTTGGAATTTATTCATATCATGGTGGAACTTGGTGTGACCACCAAAGTGACAACCTTATTTCATTGTGATTTATTCAAATTCAATGGTCTGTGTTTGTAAATGCTTTAGTTTGATAGTGTTCACCCAAAGGTAATATTATCGAAGTTTATTAAAATCAGGGTTTGTAGCTAATGTGTAAGGATTTTGTAATGACCACCAAAGTAGCATACTTGGTTCTATTATAATATGCTTAAATCTAATATTTATGCATCTACAAGCTACAGCAAGGAAGTACAGTGTTCATCCAAAAGTGACACTGACATAAACTTCCACTTTTATGGATGCAGCAAAGAATGACACTGTCCACCCAAAGGTGGCATTGTCTAAGAATATAAAGAGCTCATACACATGGTTGAATGACCTTGGCTTTAGGGGTTTCATCCACCCAAAGATGATAAAAAATTTTAGAGTCATTATCCTTACACAGTTATTGCATAGCTATCGAGAGGACTAGTGCACATATTGTCCCAAAGGATGTGTGTGTAGTTCGGTTGACTCTTCAAAGATGTAAATTGGTATGCACATGTTATGTATATTCTTGCTAGCTAATTTTGTTTGGTATTAATTATAAACTTGTAATTATTTATATTATGATATAGTTATGGACGAGTAATAATTAAATACCTCAAGATGCTTGTCATTGACAGCTAGTTCTATCGATTGGCATGGAAATTAAAAACTAGTCAAGGATCGTTTAACCTAGATGTACTGAATAGAAAATTATATTTAGGTCCTTAGAGTGTTCAGTCCCTAAGATCAAGTAAAACAATATTTAGATGAGGAATATTAAAATAAGATATTTTCCATGAAATCCAAAGAAAATTTTGATATTTTAAGAAAGGACAGAGAGATGTTTTATTATTCAAGTCCATCAGTATCAATTCTTGATGATAATAGACAGTAATGGGAATATGAAAAAGTACAAGGTAGAGCGGTTAACTATTAATGAAAAGCTCAAAGATAAATGAACATTTATAGGTAATTCATTAGAACCTATGTAGGTGACACTTTAGATTTTTACTTCCTCACAAGAATTGTATAGTCAGATTTTGGTGATATATATAATACTCAAAAGATATAGTGAACCTCAATTGAAAGAACTGAGTTTAGAAGTTCAAAGGAAAAGAAAAAATATGAATGCCAATGTCATAGTGCATAATACATATCTAGACAAAGGTAAATTGCGAAAGGGGTAGATAAACCCACAGAAAAAAATTTCATGGAATAGTCAGAAACTTTATGACAAAGAATTGGATATTAAGGAACTACAAAATAAAATGGATCTAAGTAGAATGAAATTCTTGTAGTGTGACTCAGAAGGGACATGTAAAGAAAGGTTGTAAAGCTGGACAAGCTTAAGTGAAAAGGAATAAGGATTATGAAACTTCTATACTTAAGCATTAATCGTAGTCTGAACCCATAAGAGTTTTAAAATTTTTAATTTATTCTTTTTAGATTATCTATCTTTAGAAGTTAAACTGTATATTATTATCTTTCGCCCTAGTCCTAAGGGTTTAGGACTATGTCCAAAGAAAGATTGTAAAATAATAATATTATTGACCCCCCTTCCAAAATTCATAACATGTATATATGTGAGAATTAATTAAAAAAAATATGACAAGATTAAGGTAAATGAAGGTTATTCATAACAAAAATTTACTAGACTTGGTGGACATCGAGATTTCATTTAGGACTTCTTGTCACAATTACTCCATAGGTGTTTATGAAAATTAAGATGAAAAAAAAATTAAAGGAATTAAAACTGTTGGATCTAAACGAGAGAATTTTGTATTATGGTAAATCAGATGATACTAGTCTATTCCCTGGTAAATTTAAGCAAGTGTTTACAAGAGGATGAGAATGTATTTGATCTTGTAGAGAAAAAATTGATATTGCAGTCTATAATATTAACAGAGTGCTTAGTCAGTCAGTTTCAATTCAAGTTATCTTCTTGTTTGAGACTGTAGAGTTGACATGGTTTCATAACACTCGTGGAAGAGTGATTATTTAGAACATTAAGTTGTCTTTTTATGGGATTTCAAAATAGATCCAAAAGATACAACAAGATTCTTAAGTTTGATGAAACCACATGAAAATGGTTGTAGACAGTTGAGATAACAAAAATGTTACAAGAATGTAATGAAATGATTATTGAAATGCTCATTAGGATCGATGCTTCAACCATAGTAGCAGAGCCAGATGAGACAATCAGGAGATATACTAGACCATGTAAATCTATAATTTATCTAATCACATGTTGTATTTCAAAATAGATGTTTTGGTATTGAACAAGATGAAGATCCCAATGATTTTGAGCAAGTTGTCAGTAATAAAATTGCTCTTGAATGGTTAATGGTCATAAAAGATGTGTTGTTATCTATGAACAATAACAAGACTTAAAATTTTATGCCTTTGTCAATGAGTGGTCTACTCATAGGCTCCAAATGGGTATACAAGAAAATATACGATTCTAGTGGGAGAATTGATTATTACAAACTAAAACTTGTAGCGAAGTAGAATCACACAAAGAGAATGGAAGGTATAGACTTCAAATCTTTATGGTCTTAGTTGCATTTTTTATTTGAGATTATATCAAATAGATGTAAAGATCGTTTTGATCAAAGAAAATCTGAAAGAAGATGTTTATACACTTTCATCATAAAATTTTGTGGTAAGGGTAAAGAAGATATGTCTTAAAGACTTATAAAATCAATATGTGGATTAAACAGGTATCCAGGTAATGGTATCTGAAGTTTGATAGGATTGTATCTTCTTTCAATTTTATTGAGATTGTCATTGACCAATGTATATATCTATAGGTCTGTGGGAGTGGATTCACTTCCTAGTCATGTGTGTTGATGGTTTATCATTGGCTTGTAGTGACTTGGTTTACTAATTGAAATCAATGTTTTTTATCTGATAACTTCAAGATGTAGAATGTGTGAGCAAGTAATTTTGTACCTGATATTGAGTTTGCTCATAACAGAAAAAGTAAAATTTTAGATTTGTCTCAAAGTATAAACATTGTTCTCAAACTGTTTACTATGCATATATAACCATTAAGTTACGGATGCTTAAATCGATAAAAGAGACAAATTGACAGAATTGTGTTCAAAGAATGATATTGAGTGTAAGCATCTGCAATACAATAAGGAGCTTGATATATGCTCAAGATTGTAATCATTTTATATAGCTTTTTCATTGAGTGTTATGGGACATTTTCAGTTAGATGCTGGTATAGCTTACTAGACAACGAGAAAAAGAATGATCATGCGGTATATACAGAGGACCAAAGATTACATATTCATTTATGAAAGTAGTGACACTCTATGCTATTTTGATGTAATTTTTAATATTTGCATTGATGACAGAAAATCAACATCAAGGTTCATTATTATGATGGTAAGGTTTTGTAACTCTACGTAAAGATAACAAATAAGTATCTGGTGTAAGAGTTACTTTTCTGATTTGAAAGTTGTAGACTCTATTTCTAGACCTATTGAGATATGTTGTGACAGTGGTTAAATTGTGTTCCTCTCAAAGAATAATAAGAAATCTAGTATTTCACAGTAGAATAGAGATCGAATCTCTTCAGGTAAGAAAAATGTCAAAAGAATTTATATTATTGTAGATTCTTTGACAAAGGTTTTGTAAGTGAGAGTCTTCAAAGGGATGGTATGTCGAATATAAAAATGGTTTCGAACAATTAATTTTTTTCAGAGGCTTGAGTGGTCAAAGATTTGAGAATCAGGGGGAGTCTCTAGATGCTTAATCAGTAGGAGACTTGTGTTTTCACATTGCTTAGTATGTTTGATTGTATTACCCATGGTTTGATAGGCACAGTTTTGCAACCATGGTTTTATTTATTTATTTATTTTAGCATTGTATTATTGCTATTTTTATTACATGGTTATATGTATTTGACATGTCAAAGATTTTAGGCAATCTCCAGTCATTGTAACAAGACAATATTCAACCAGGATTACTAAGGTAATATTTAACCAAAGAGTACTAGGCAATATTTAACTAGAAAGTATGAGGCAGTATTTAACCAAAGAGGACAGTATTTAGCCAAAGGATAAAGACAGTGTCTAGCCGAGGTATGGTATTATATTTCTAAATTATTTAAATATCATATTTTAGTTACCCATAAAGGTTTTGGGGTATTTTGATTAAGGTTCTTTAATCAAGTTTGGACTCGCATGAGAGTTTACTTCATGCATTATCTCAGGCAATCCATGTATTGAGTAGACCTCTGTTGTGGCTGACAGAAGGTTATACACAGTATATTAAGGTGTATTATCTGGTGTTGCTTGTATTGGAAACCTTGATGGATGTTTTAAAATTAGTGACGATTTAATGTGTTGGATTCTGTGACCACACTGGTTGACGGTGGTTTTGTAATTAATATAACCCAAGTGGGAGATTGTTAGATTTATGTGGGCTTAATTAATTATGTAAACTAGTTAATTCAGTGGGAGTCCAATTGACACGGTAGGACCGATTTGGTTTGGTTTATCACATGGTATGAGATAGGTTTGGTAATCTTAATTCTATTGTGGAAAGGGTTTTAGGGTTACATCTGTATTCTATAAATAGAGGGTTAGAGTCTCTATAGTCATAGTTAATCAGTTCTCTCTGCACCTATTAGCAAGAGACATCAGAGATATCCTTTGGAGACTGTGGAAGACTGTAGCCGAGGGATTTCAATCAAAGCTTGAAGTGTCTTGGAGCTTATGGGAATCGATATCTTCAAACAGGTATGTCTTTATTATTAATCAATTATGATTTTTCCATTGTATTCTAGGGTTCATGTGTGGATTGGGATGGGTTTCGTTGAAACTCTAAACGCATACTAATCTAACAACAAGAAGATAGTGAAACAAATAATAATTCATAACAATCCATGTCACTAACACAAACACACTTAAAAAAAAAACCATCTATAAAAAAATCCTTTCAAATCTTTCATCGCTCCCACTAAAGCCAAAAATATTTTCAGATCCTTTTTTTGCACCCTATCTTTGATACCAGTTGTTAGGAGTTAACAATGCAATAGAATAACAATAGCAAAAAGAAAAACAAAAGAGAAATAGAACACAATGATATACGTTGTTCACCCACACAAGATGTATAAGCTATGTCCATTGCAGAGCAATCAGTCATAGTTTCTACTATTCCAATGAAGAAATTGCAAACCATTAATAGATTTCCTTACGAGATTACACTCGATATAAAGAGAAACCCTAAAACATGAAAGTTCAAGACTGCCCCTAATACAACTGCCTCTAAAAAATTCATTTCCCAATTTTACATTTTCGGCATTAAAGTAATCATCGTAGAAATAAGAATTCGAAAGTGAGCAACATATTGAAATCTAAACAAAAATTAGCTAAAAAATTAAAATATGAGGTAAAATCAAACTACTAAGTAATCAATCAATCTAATGACTAGGGCTCGTGATCTTTAAATCACAATGTTTTAAGAACAAAATTTGTCTTACCTCATTTTTTTTGTCAACGTTTAAAGATCCAATAGTTAATTAGTTGGTTTTGATCTCTGTTTATATATGCTAACAACTATTATGATGAGAACAATCTAATCGACTTGTTGACACCCTAATTTTTGCATAAATAAACAGACTTATTACCAAATCTATAAGATAATGGGTGGCAAGATTTTTAACTCTTAAACATCTATTAAGAAAAGCTGCATATCGTGAGGGAAATGTCTATTACTCTTGCAACTGATGAGGTTCATGTGTTGCAATACCAATTTATTATTTATCACTTCCTTCAACTTCTTACTCCTGAAGATGAAACATTAATACTAAACCCATCAACGTATAAACCATATAGAGGGTAATAATTAGTTGATTGTATTCTAAAAAAGAAGCTCTGTTAAATATTAAAAAACATAACTTCTTAACAATAGAAAATAAATTAAGGAACATAGAACATACGTTAGTTTGAGGTTGGAAAAATCATGCACCGAATGTGGAGTTGAAGAAACCAAGTGAACCAAGATCTTCAATATCAAATCCTCCCTAATCTCATCAACTTCAGGCTACCATTGGTGCTGACATGTAACAACTCACCCATATTTATTTGGAAATTCTTCATCTTATTGATAGATATCATCTTTGTATAATATATGGCATAAGCTAGAACCAGAGATATGTACTAACTGATCAGAGAAAATCCAAAAAATAAAATAGTAAAATAATTAATAATTAATAAAAAAACAAAAAAACCACACACACCACTCCCACTCAAGTAAAAAACCCTTTCAGTTTTTCTTCTTGACTTTATCTCTGATACCAATTATTAGGAATTAACAATGTTGCAGAAGAACTATAGCAAAGGAAAACAAAAAAAGAAACATAATACAACGATCTACCTAGTTCACCCATAGAAATGTATGAACTACATCGCGGCAGAGTGATCAGTCATAGATTCTACTATTCCAATCAAGAAAGTACAGACCCTTGATACCTCTCCTTATGAAATTACACTATATAAAGAGAAACATTAAACCTCAAAAGTTCAAGACTGCCACTAGTACAATTGCCTCAAAAAAATTCGAGTAGAGTGAACAGTACTTCCTAGCTTAAGATAATATCAAGCTTTACCATAACACTCTATTCTATTAATGGTTAAACATTTGAGATATTTTCTTCTAATGCTAGCTTTAAAATCTACTTACTCTTATCCTTTAAAGCAATTCTATTATTTTCCTTCTTTCTTTTAGTTTTATTGATTTTTTACTTCTCCTTGAATTGAATCTCCCTTTATATATGCCTCTGCGCTTTTTATTTAAAATTTCCTAACTCATTAGTGGCCTTTGAAGATTTTTGGTTTAGGTTCCCAGCTCATTAATGACCTACAATGATTTTTTGTTTGGAAAGGAAGGGAGGGAAAAATCTCAAAACCATTCATTCTTCAAGATATATCCAAGCTTGAAGACCATGATATGAAGATTGAAGATGAAGACAATGTAATATATGATAACTATTCATGTATTTACATATTAATTATTATGTGTTGTGACTACATGATGTTTGATTAGCCCATGTGGTACCACGTGAGCAAGTGGAGGGGATCGTGGGTACCATGTGGTACTTGCTTTACATTCCAGTATCCTAACAGGGGTATTATATCCAAGCAGGGGGGAATCTGATTGTTTAGTCAAGGAATTAGACATTGTTCAGGCAGGGGAAATCGGACAGATCCCTACTAAGGTATGGACGTAGTTGCATTATTTGACAAGTTAAGATTAGTTAGTAACAGATCCCTATACTCTGCAATCCTAGCCAATAGGAGGTTAAGCACTAGTGTAGGTTCGTGGATAAAGGGAACCTTGAGATGGTCGTAGGGCGACATCGTCTAACTCATTGTGGCCTTCGATGATTTTTGGTTTAGGTTCCCAGCTCATTAATGACCTACGATGATTTTTTGTTGGAAAAGAAGGGAGGGAAAAATCTCAAAACCATTCATTCTTCAAGATATGTCCAAGCTTTGGAGACCATGATATGAAGAATGAAGATGAAGACAATGTAATATATGATAACTCTTCATGCATTTACATATTAATTATTATGTGTTGTAACTACATGATGTTTGGTTAGCCCATGTGGTATCACGTGACCAAGTGGAGGGGATCGTGGGTACCATGTGGTACTTGCTTTACATTCTAGTGTCCTAACAAGGGGATTATATCTAGGTGGGGGGAAATCTGATTGTTCAGTTAGGGAATTGGACATTGTTCAAGCAGGGGAAATCGTATAGATCCCTACTAATGTATGGACGTAGTTGCATTATTTGACATGTTAAGATTGGTTAGTGACAGATCTCTATACTCTGCAACTCTAGCCAATAGGGGATTAAGTACTAGTATAGGTTCATGGATAAAGGGAACCTTGAGATTGGTCGCGGGGCGACATCGTCTTGGTTCAGCCCGATCACCATATGGAACCTACTTGGCTGGGAGGTGCTAAGTGCAACGGTATAACCTAGTGAGTGCCTACTCCCTCCTTGCGTGTGGGAGTTTCTACCCTCTCTGTTGTGGCTGTTCTCTATCTTAGCACATTGCATCATTATCAGACCCTGAATATTACAATTTCATGCATTAATGTTTACTTGCTTGTTTTATCTCTCAGTAAACTCATGTTGGAGAGCTCACCCCACATACATATTTCTTTTTAAATGTTGCTGCAGGTACCACGGTGGCTAACTTCATGGAGCTGTTGATTGTCTCTTGTCTCGCTTATCTGGATGAGACAGTAACATAGGAAGATGTTCATGGGAGGTCATGTGAGAGCGACACATGCATCTTCAAGTAGACGCAGGTGTCCTAGTTTAGTTTATTTTTACTTTCTTATTGAGACTTCTAGATGGCAATTGGCCTAGGGTTTGAGATTATAAATTTGTGTTATGGTTTAATTTTTATTTAATTATGTTTCGATGAGATTATCTAACCTTTTTAACTAATTTATATCATTAGAACCTCAGCTTGTCTTATTATATGCTTTTGTTAGTTATTTATATCCCTGATTTTGGGTTTACATGTATTTGTTGACCTTTGGATTATAATTGTTGGTAAAATTAGCTAAGTTTGAGGAGAGAGAGTATCTGTGGGCTTTTCTGATGATGTGGCCGAGTTTCTGATGATGAGGTAGTGTTGCGGCATCTTGAAGCATTAAATAAAGAAAGAAGATGTAGAGAGAGAATGAGGAGAGAGAATGAGGAGAGAGAAAAAACATGGGTGGGACCCACTGTGACAAGGTGGCATGCCACTATGGTAGCCAGACTGGCCGAGGGCCACGGCACCACAGTGGCAGCCAGCCACATGCAGCACAGCAGCATAGCCTAACCACAGGGGCCTTGGGCATGCGCACTGGCCAGCAACAGCTGCTGTGGCATGCCATGCCACACACAGCAATCCCACTCACGTGCATGGCTTGTCTCCTAGCCTCACACAGCAAGCCCATCACTTTTAGAGAAAATTTCTAAAGAGAGAGAATAACACATGTTAGAGAGAAGCACCTCTCGTGAACGAAATCCATCTACAGGTTTTTTTATGAAGTTTTTGGTTACAGAGGCCATTAAAGAACTTGCTTAGGAGTAATTTCGGTATAAAGAGGGAAGAATATTCAAGTTTGACGAGGGGGATAGAGCCATGAAGGAGAAATTCTGATCGGATGGCTCAAATAAAGGCGGGCTCTGGTGTATCGTCGTAGTTGCGTCGAGATTCCATTGTGCGGCTTTTGGTTGGACGAACGCAAGGTAATATGGTGATTTCTGTTATATGAAACAGGTTCCTTGATTCCGTGTGGCGCACGTACGGTACTACGGCAGGTCGATCCAGATCTTACGATCACGATTGAAGACAATCGCACTTGACGCGATATGTTCTGATCGAATGGCTTGAGTTAAATCCCGCCACTAGCCGACAGATCTGAAGGACATCAAGGCAGATTTTGTCTCCGCCAATCATCATTCAACAACGCATAAGGAGGCAGTGATTTCGTGTAGCGCGAACACATGGGAATAGTAAACAAGATTCCATTTTCTTATGTTTCATTGGCCGAACTTTAAACCGCCATAAGTTGGTCATCCGAGCTCCAAATCAGTCCGTTTAAGTTGCAATTTCCTTATTTTTCGAGTCCTTTATTCGTTGGGCAGTGTTGGGAGTCCTAAAAAGGTAGAGAAAAATCAAAAACAGAATTTTGAATGGAGATAGAGGGATAGACGCGAGATGGACTTGACGAATGGCTTGGTTTGACCTTTGGCCTCTCCAATGTTCCAAGTACTTGAATGCAGATGATGAACCAAGTGCTTCGACCTTTCATTGCTAAGTGCGTAGTTCATACCCTGTGGGAAGATCTATCACCAACTACCTCTTCTCTGCTCATCAATGGAGTGCTAAATTCCCGTGAGAGGTTGGTAGAGCTTTTATTTTTTTCATTCATGTTGATTATGGGTTGTGTGGAAGAGATTGGAAGCTTGTGAGCAAGGTGTGCTCTGTGAATCAATTTCTACCATCATTGAAGGCTGTTGAAGGTTCCTGTGAGCAATGTGAAGTTCCAAGATTATTGTTGGCCATTTGAAAATAATTGATTGTGAGATTTTCTCATTCCCTATCTTTTTATTGTTTTCTATGCACTGAATGCTAGTATAGGCGAAAGGAAAAAATAGAATACCTATCTAGTCTGTAGGTTTCATTTTAGGGTAATTCTATAAGCCCCAAAAATATTCTTTTGTTGTGTGTTCAATGGGTGCTGGACACTAGCTATTAAGCCTAAATCTTGGCGTTGTTATGCCCTCTCAGTTTTATGCTGGTAAAATCTAGGGTTAGTATCCTTGTCTGTAAGAGACTAAAAGTTGGGTATTGAGTAAATATAAAGCCTGTTAGGCATTACTCCGTGGACTAGCCATCACACACTGTGGTGGTAAACCATGTAATATCTCTTTGTTCTATGCTTTGCTTTCTAATATATTTTAGAGTACGTGCAATGGCTTGCAGGGTGGGTGTACAAATCTGGTAGACCTAGCCATTAAGTGGTAGCGAGGTAGATTTGCATACGCTTGTGTGTGTGTAAAAAAAATATATCTCCATCAGCTCTGGGCAGCAGTGATATTATCAGGGAAAAATTTTAGATACTGATTCACCCCCCTCTCAGTGTCATATCAAGTTCATTAATTGGTATCAGAGCACCAGGCTCAGTGACCACTCAATCAGTAACTAAAAATATCAGAATAAATATATGGCACTAGGGAAAAGTTCTAACAAGCCTCCATTGTTAGATGGACAGATTTTATTTTTTAGAAAAGAATAATGGAGGTCTTTGTAGGATCTCTTGGTTATGATGTTTGGGCTTTTGTGGAGAATGGTTACACTCCACATGACACAAATGCTCCTACTGCTATAGATAAGAAAATTTTGGGAACAATAGAAAGGCTTTTAATGCCATTCAAGGGGGACTGACAAACAGTGAACTAGCTAAAGTCATGGACTGCAAGACAGCAAAGAAAGTTTAGGATAGACTGATCAACATATATGAAGGAGATAAGAAGATCAAGACTGTCTAGCTGCAAACATTCAGAGGTTAATTTGAGAACCTAAAAATGAATAAAGATGAGACCATTGATCAATACATGAACAGGGTTAATAAAGTGGTCAATTCCATTAGAAGACTTAGTGAAGACCTAAAAGGTCATATTGTCTATCAAAAAATCTTAAGGTTACTTACTCCAAAATTTGAGCCAAAAGTGTCAGCTCTTGAAGAAACCAAGGATTTGGAATAGGTTACTATTGATGAGATTCATGGAGCCATGATAGCTTTTGAGATGAGGGTTGATCCATGAACCACTAGTGATAAGTTGATAGCTTTCAAGGTTATGAGGAAGCTGAAAATCTCTGGAAAATCAGATGAAGACGAAAGTGAGGATGAGGCCACAGCTCATTTCACTAGGAAAGTACAAGAATAAGCTTCAATTTAAGTGTTTCAATTGTGGTAAGGTTAGACATTTCGCTGTAAAGTGTCCAAAGAAGAGTAAGTTTGACAGTGATGATGAAGATGACAGTAAAAACAAGTCTAAAGGAAAGAAAAACTACGACTTTAAAAAAAAAAAGGTCAAACAGAAAGAGTTTTATTTCTAAAAAAAGCACTGAAACCTCAGATGATGATTCAGATGACGTCTCATAAGATGAGCCTAGTTAGGCATTATTCATGGTGTATATTGAAGAACACGGTGAGAACAATTCAAGCTCTAGCGATGATGAAGAAGGTGAGGTGAAGTTTAAGGAAGAGTTTGCTGCAGCTATGAAGGAACTCAAGAAGGAAAGGAAATATAATAAGCTTACCTCACAAGAAGTTTAAAGGCAAAAAAAGCTAATTCAAGATGTAGAGTACAAGAAAATTATTGACAATCTCAAGACGCAGCTTGGACAGGTATCTACAAACCACTCCAGAGTAATGACTGAGAATGCAGGTTTAAGAGCTCAACTTGAAATACAAGCCCTGTGATGAATAAATTTGAAGAGCTTGAGAAGTAATTTATTATGTTAAAAGTAAAAGTGATTGAGTAAGAAAAAGAAGAGCTTAAAAGACAACAAAAATTGGATTAACCTAATGAGCCAAGTAACACTATAGTGAACCCTAGTAGCAGTAAGCTAGATGGAATTATAAATTCTCAAAGACCTTCCAATATAAAATTTGGTCTTGGTTTTGATAAGGGAGAGACTTCTAATAGTACAAACTCAAAGAGAAAAAGTCCCATCTCTTTTGTGAAAGAGAGTGGAAAGGGCAAGGGTCTTATGGTTTATGTTCAAGAAGAAAATCAAGTCTCTATTCCACAGACTAATAATGCAAGGCAAGGCAGAAGAGTGGAGCAAAGTAACTTCTATGGAAGAAATTATCCCAGTACACTACAGAGACAAATGAGGTACATGGCACTTTCTAGGCCAAGACCTTATTTTCAGGGATATTGTTATAAATGCAATACTTATAGTCACAAAATAGGTACTTGTAAATTCAAGATGAGAGAAGTCAGATTTGAAAGTAGAAATCAGTTTGCTCCCCTTGAAGAAAATTTTATTAAGTGCTACAATTATCATAATTTTGGGCATATAGCAAGGAATTACAAAACCATATTTCCCCCTATGTCACTCCACAGAGACAGTATGGCAGAATTAGAAGCAAGGTTCTAAGGCAGAAGCAAGATGAAAGATCACAATCAAATAAGAGAGTTTGGGTTCAGAATAATAGTTCTTTGATTGTACAGACAGCTTTCAAGGCACAAGATAGTTCTACACCATGGATTCTTGACAGTGGATGTTCTAATCACATGTGAAAGGAGATAGTAAGAGGCTTCAGAAGCTTCAACATTATGAATGAGGCTCAGTCAAGTTTGATAATGATATTGGTGCAAAGATTATTGGGAAAAGAAGCATTAGTCTCAATAATGGGAAGGTATAATCCCATGAGGTTCTCTATGTTTCAGGTTTGAAACATAATCTATTGAGTGTCAGTCAGTTTGTGATAGGGGTCACAGAATAATTTTCAGTGATTAAGGATGTGAAATTTGAAGGACTGATGGTGAAAAGTTGATGGCAACTGGAAAGAGAACGTCAGAAAATCTTTATACATTGTCTGAGGATTTTTAAGAAGATTACATGTTGAGCCATGAAAAAGAAACATGGCTATGGCACAAAAGATTGGGGCATATTTTAGATTTTCAATAAGAATGCTGTAAGAGACATCCCTTATTTAAAGAAGCCCACCAATGGTATATGTGCATCTTGTCAGAATGGGAAGTAGACAAGAGCATCATTTAGACCAAAGGATTACCATACTACTCAACCATTGGATATTGTTCACACAGATCTATGTGGGCCAGTGAGAATACAGAGCATCTCAGGAGAGAGGTACTTTATTATATTCATAGATGACTACTCCAGAATGACTTGGGTGATGTTTTTAAAACATAAGTCAGATGCTCTTGCAAAATTTAAAGTCTTCAAAGCTCAAGTTGATAACGAGACAAGAAAGAAAATTAAATGTTTGAGATCTGACAGGGGAGGAGAATACACCTGGATTGATTTTGCATAATATTGTTCTGAGAATGGCATCAAGAGACAAACCTCAGCTCCTAGAACACCACAGTAAAATGGTGTTCCAGAAAGAAAGAATAGAACTGTTCAAGAGATGGTAGGACTATGTTGACAGAAAATAATATGGGGAACAAATTCTGGAGAAAAGCAGTGCATACAGCAGTATATGTTTAGAACAGGTGTATGTTGAGACAACATGAAGACAAAACTTCCTATGAATTATGGTGTCACACCCCAATTTTGGCTGAACCAGAAGTGTGAGTGAACCGTTTTCAAACCACGGCTCACACCAGGATCTCAATAGACCGTGTCAACAAACCATCTCAAGCAGTCTAACATAATCAAAGAATAATAAATAGCAGCAGAATTAATAGATAAATAAACTGAGCTCTATATTGTAAATAAAATAATTATCCAAACTATTTCATCATTCACAGACTTAAATAATAAAATATTACAATGTATTGTTTTAAAATAAATCCTCTCTAAAGGAAAACACAGAATGAGCACTCGCATGATGCGTCATGCTCGTCCTCTACTGCCTGAGTGTCAATGGCAGTGACTGTACCATATGCTGGGACAGTCATGAAGTCAGCAACTGTATACCCTGCATCAAAATCTGAAAAGAAAGAATATATATATTCGGGTGAGCTCACAACTCAGCTCAGTAAGTACAAAACCAATACAACATACAAAATGCATGAGATAACATTACAATTTGGGTCAAGTATAACTTACAAAATGCTATGGTAAGGTTTGGCGGCCACCATACCTCCATGCACGAGAGTGTGAGCACACCCAATAGTCAGGTAACAATCCACACTACTGCTGTTGCTCCACATCACTTACACCGGTATAGAGATAGAGCTAGAGTCTGGCGGTCAAGCAACAATCCACACTACCGCGTCCTCCCCCTGATACCCTACACCGTACCAATACCTAAACCCTTATTGGCAAGGGCTTGCAAGTGAGTTCTGTTTCTAACCAGTTCTATATGTCAATACAGTATCTATGGCCCTACCCCAGCACGACTCCCTACGACATAGAGATAGGGCTCGAGTCTGGTGGGCAGGTTGAACCACAATCCCACGTCCTCTTGGCACCAAGTCCGTTAAGGTAGACAGCGATACGAAAAGGTGTTAGTGTGAGGATATATCCAGAGCTCCACTCCCCTTCACATTTCACACACTAACTAAAAACATCCACATGCCTAAACAACTATCATCCTAGCATATGAAATGCATAAACAGGTAATAATAATTTAAACAACTAAAATGGCATATGAAATGCACAAACACTAGACAATAAACACAGATACAAATTAATCACAATGATTTACTGTTATTTGATTATTTAGGGTTTGGGGTTTTGTCCCTTACCTGACGCGTGATAACAAATCCGCTCTGCGTCACAGGGTCTACTCACACTGTCTACAGGTCCTACATAATCATACTCATAGGTTAAAATTAAATTATTAGGGTTACAGTTGGTCAGAACCAAGTCTGGCCAATCAAACAGGCTTCGGTAAGCATATCGGTCACGGTACCGGTCTCAGTAGAGTAAAACCGGTATGTCCTACGGTATATACCGGTCTCACTCTGAGCGAGATCGGTATGCCCCTGCGGTATATACCACAGGCCCATACCACATGACCTTTCAGTCCAGCCAGTATGTCCTGCGGTATATACCGCAGGGCTATACTGCTGGACTTAGGTCCAGCCGGTATGTCCGGTAGTATATACCATAGGACCAATACCGCAAAACTTATTGTCCAGTGGTTAGGTCCGGCAGTTAGGATCTGAGAGCCTGATTTCGGATCTCCCTCCCCCATCGGTCATTGGCTTGGTTTATAGGGTCTTTCCTAAACCATTCTAAGGTCCAGATACTCATTTAGCTTTCTAGGTTTCGACTATGACGGCGCATCAATCCCTGATTGGATCTTAAAAGAACTAGGGTTTTGGAGGTTCTAGGATTTTGGATCGTTGCGCCGTTTCACGGCTCTGATCCGAAATCCTAACATTATTAAGAGGGTTGAGCACTTACCGATGTTTGTCGGATGGCGGCGTCCTCTTCCAATGGAAAATCCCTCTTCTTGAGCGGTCTCCTTCCTCCTTGCTCTTTCTCAAATCTCTTCCAGACGGCTAGGGTTTGGAAGGATCTAAGGAGGGTTAAGGTGCATATTAATAGTGGGAGACCGTTCTAGGAAGGTTTCCCACGTTTAGAAACTTTCTAATTTTTTATTCGGAGTGTGGGACCCACTGGAGTCCGTTTCCAGCCGTTTTAGCACATACCAGTCGTACATACCGGTCTCACTGGTCTCACTGAGTGAGACCGGTACTAAGACTGGTATGTAAAATTTATATTTTTACACATCGTTTCTCATACCTGGATCTCGTGGTTCGTCACCTGGCCTCGCCTTCCGATCCGATTATGATTGGGAGACCTGTCACAATGTAAACCATGGGTTAAACCGGGTTTTCAGAGCACGGTTCTTACATATGGTTTGGTAAGAAGGCCACAACAAAGCACTTTAAGGTATTTGGTAGTAATTGTTATATCAAAAACACCAATCATGATTTAGAAAAATTTAATGATAGGGCAAATGAAGGAATTTTTCTTGGCTACTCCACCTCTAGCAAAGCATATAAATGTTACAACAAGAAGTTTGGTAAAATTATTGAGAGTACAGATGTGAGAGTTGATGAGCGCAAGGACTCTCCTACAGAGGTCAAATAGTGATCCCCCTATTTTTGAAGATTTAGACAGTGAGAAGAATGATAGTGAAGTAGAAAAAAAAAACAAAATGTGACAAATGTGCCAGAACAGAGAGGAATGGTTAATACAGAAGAAAGAGAAGAGCAGTCAGATTCAGAGGCAGATAGGCAAAATAAAAGTGGCTCAAGCAAAGTCAAAAAGAATCATCTTGGACAATTAATTCTTGGTAATCCCTCAGCTGGTATGCAATCAAGGAAGGTGAGACAACCAAAATAGATGTTTTCTTTATTATCTCACATTGAACCAAAGTCAGTTGCAGAGGCATGTGGAGATGCTAGTTGGCTCAAGGCAATGAATGAAGAGTTTGACCAAATAGAGAAAAATAAAACTTGGGAATTAGTGCCAAGGCCTACAGACAAGAATGTAATTGGCACTAAATAGGTCTACAGGAACAAACTCAATGAAGATGGCAAAATTGTAAGGAACAAGGCCAGATTGGTTTGTAAAGGATATGCTCGGGTTGAGGGCATTGATTTTGAAGAAACATTCCCTTCTGTTGCTAGGTTGGAAGCAATCAGGATGTTTCTTGCATTTAAAGTGCACAAGAACTTCAAAGTTTATCAGATGGATTCCAACTGAGTGAGGG
The DNA here is from genome assembly GCA_028583415.1 of Protea cynaroides. Taxonomy (NCBI): domain Eukaryota; kingdom Viridiplantae; phylum Streptophyta; class Magnoliopsida; order Proteales; family Proteaceae; genus Protea; species Protea cynaroides. The sequence continues at coordinate 11,340,503 of CM053272.1, read as the reverse complement.
CCCTACACTTGTTTGTAAACTGAAGAAAGCATTGTATGGGTTGAAACAAGCACTAAGAGCATGGTATTCAAGACTGGATACTTATCTCTATAAGTTGGGCTTCAAGAAGGGATTGGTCGATAGCAATCTATATGGTAAATCTATTGATGGTAGTAGACAGTTGTGGTTGTATATGTAGATGATATCATTTTTGTAGGCCAAAAGGATGGATTATGTCAGGACTTCGCTTAGAAAATGCAAGATGAGTTTGAGATGTCCATGATTGGAGAACTTTCTTATTTTTTGGGTCTACAGATTAGTCAGTTGAAGAATGGATTCTTTTTATCTCAGACCAAATATGTGAAAGAAATATCGAAGAAGTTCACAATGGAAGACTGTACACAAATGAGCACTCCAATGATGACAAGTTGCAAGCTGAGCAAAGATGATGACTCTCCATCAGTTGACCACACTATGTATAGGTCAGTGATTGGAAGTCTGCTTTACTTGAATGCTACAAGGCCAGACATTCTACAGTTTGTTTGCATGGTAGCTAGATATCAAGTAGGCCCAAAAGAGAAACACATTGTGGCTGTGAAGAGAATTTTCAGATATCTGAAGGGGACTATGGATTATGGTCTTTGGTATGCAAAAAGCAAGGATCTGGAATTATCTTCTTACTCAGATGCAGATTAGGCAGGATGTATTGATGATAGGAAGAGCACTACTGGAGGTGCTTTTTATCTTGGCAAAAACTTGGTGGCTTGGCATAGTAAAAAGCAGGAGTCAATGTCATTATCTACAGCAGAGGCAAAATACATTGCCGCCACCTCATGTTGCATACAGGTGTTATGGATGAAGCAAATGTTGAAAGATCTAGGCATTGAGTCAGAAAAACCTATTTCTATGTTCTATGACAACACTAGTGCTATAAATATCTCTAAAAATCCAGTAATGCACTCCAAGACGAAGCACATAGCCCTTCGGTATCACTTCTTGAGAGAGAAGGTCCTAGAATAGTTGAAGTTTATTGCCACAGCAGAGCAGATAGCAAATATCTTCACAAAGCCACTTCCCAGAGAACAGTTTGTGTACTTGAGATAGAAATTGGGAGTGGTTACCCTCCCCTAGCATTGAGGAGCCTGGAGTGAGGGGGAGCAGTGTTTAGTTGTTTTATTATTTTTGCTCTCTATTTTTGACTCAGGGGGAGTCTTTTGATATGTTTCATTTTTGATGTGATGGTTTGTCTGTATTTTTTTTATGGCTCATATGATTGGAAAGATGCGGTGGGCACTCCTATGAGGCATATCCCTTAGTTCTTGTTGTCAAAGGCGGAGATAGCTCTCATGAGCAGTGTGAGGTTGCCAACAATTCCAAAGGGGGAGATTATTGACCTTTGAATTGTAATTGTTGATAAAATTAGCTAAGTTGAGGAGAGAGAGTGTCTATGGGTTTTTCTGATGATGTGGTCGAGTTTCTAATGATGAGGCAGTATTACGGCATCTTGAAGCATTAAATGAAGAAAGAAGATGTAGAGAGAGAATGAGGAGAAAGAAAGAAGAGAGAGAAAAAGCATGGGTGGGACCCATTGTGCCAAGGTGGCATGCCACCATGGTAGCCAGACTGGTCGAGGGCTGCGACACCACAATGGCAGCCAGCCACATGCAGCACAGCAGCATAGCCTAACCACAAGGGCCTTAGGCATGCGCACTGGCCAATAGCAGTTGTTGTGGCATGCCATGCCCCACACAGCAAGCCCGTGCGCTTGCATGGCTTGCCTCTTGGCCGCACACAGCAAGCCCATCACTTGTTTGAGAAAATTCCTAGAGAGAAAGAGTAACACATGTTAGAGAGAAGCACCTCTTGGGAATGAAATCCATCTACAGGTTTTTTTTATGAAGTTTTCGGTTACAGAGGCCATTAAAGAACTTGTTTAGGGGTAATTTTGGTATAAAGAGGGAAGAATATTCAAGATCGACGAGTGGGATAGAGCCATGAAGGAGAAATTCTGATTGGATGGCTCAGATAAAGGCGGGCTCTGGTGTATCGTCGTAGTTGCGTCAAGATTCCATCGCTTGGCTTTTGGTCAGATGAACGCAAGGTGTAAGCACCCCATTTTTATCATCTCCAGTTGAACAAAGTCTTACTAGAGTGTAGACAATAAAGTGGGAGAGATGAGAGAAAGTTTGAAAAGTACAAGGGAGGCGAGTGAAACTCTCTCAGAAGTGACAGTCGATCAGTCCCGACATGCTCTCTATAGTGTTTTGAAAATAACTGAGATAACCCCCAGTGTGCAAAAGCCTAAAGGAAACTATATGGCAAGTTGGGGAATCCCAATGCAAGGTTTGAATTTTGACTGTGATTTTGAGCAGATTTTCGATGGGCTCCACGGTAAGGACATGAGCTACAACCCATATGGATGCGTAGGTCTGGGAAATACCTTCGAAATGAGACTAGAATCCCTTAATTCCAATGTCAAATGAAGGAGATATAGCCATTTTAGTCCGAGAATATGAATAAGGGCATTTTTTAAAAATTAATAATAATTATCTAAGGGGCCTGCATGTAAATTATCGTAAGTTTAATTATTTAAACTTCATTTCTCCATATCTTGCTCATCTGACGTCTGAATCCGATGATTCCAGTACCATTATTCCTCATTTTTAGTGCTCTACAAAGTGGACATGAAAAAATTGAAGCAGAGGTCTCCGAGGCATCCCATGCAGAGTTGTTAACCGAATTATCGTAAATGCCTGTTTCAACTTCAAAAATTCGTAAGTTAACCATTTTACATCCAAATGAGGTGATTCAAGCTCCAGTATTCTTCGTTTTTGTGCTCTACAAAGTGGACATAGAAAATTGGGGGCAGAGTCATCAAAAGATTCCATACGGAGCTACAAGCCAAAATTGGCTCATGAAATGTTAGAGAGAGAGAAAACCCAGTCAACTCCACTCAGTCTAAGCCAGTCTTGACCCAACCCAGTCAACCTGGTTCAAGTCAATCCCATCTGACCCAGTCAACCAAAGTAAATACCGACCGAATCGGTTCAGTCCCATAAGCATATACTTTATACATTTATTATTATGTTGTCATATATTAATATGTATTGTTATATAATATGTATGTATACTATCATATACTATATATATATATATATATATTGATGGAAGGAATGATAACCGGAGGGACTAGAGATGGAATTCAAAGCTAGAAATTGTGGACTGGCCGTGATGATTGGAAAAGAAAGATCCGAAAATAGAAAGAAGTTAAATTGGGAAAGAAAGAGAGACTAGAAGGAGAGGACTCCAACCGACTAGGAATGTGTAGAAAGAAAAGAAAAAAATAGAAAGAGAATGGGAAGAAGGAAATGGTCGGCCAATATGGAAATAAAAGAAAAAAAGGAGAAAGAGTTGGGTCGGTGGTGACTCAAGCCGAGAATAGAAAAGAGAAAGAATAGAGATTGGAAGGAAAGAACTCCAACCAACTGGGGAAAATGTAAAGAAAAGAAAATTTTGGAGTGAGAAGGTTGGACTGATGTCGATATGGAATCAAAGGGATTGAGAGGAGAAAAGGAGAGTTAGAGAGAACTCAAAAAGAAAAGGAGAGTTTGAGAGAACTCAGGAAAAAAAAAGAGAGCATGGGAGAGAGAGCTGGGAGATTGAGAGAGCACGGGAGAGATTGAGAAGATCGAGAGAAAAGAGAGCTGGGAGATTGAGAGAGCACGGGAGAGATTGAGACAATCGAGAGAAAAGAGGGCTGGGAAATATCGAGAACAGAAGGGATTGATAGAAGAATTAAGGAGAAATCAAGAGAAGGGAGAGCTGAGAAACAGAGAATCAACAGAGCAGACCCGAGAGGAGATTGAAAAGGAGGAAAAGATAGCAGAACCGGCAGGAGGAAAGAGAGAAGTAGGAAGGAAGAACAAACCTGCAGACTCAAGTAAGCATTCCGCTTTGTTCGTTATTTTATCACCTTACCTGCTATATTAAAACCCAGCCAATACCCTTGACCAAACAACCACCGACCACCGCAGCATCAACCCATCATCTCAAACTTGAACCTCCCGAGAATCACCTAAGCAAACCTGCAAGCACCTGATTTCACCCCTTATCAATCTACCATCCATCTCACCTAATCCTCTACCTTACCCATGGCCTGTTATAATCCCACCTCCCTTGCAATCTTCTTAACACCTAAATCTGCCTTCCACATGACCATCCACCTGTCCGCAAGTTAAAAGCCACCTCCACTCATCCATGCTCCAGCCAAAACCGACCTCAACCTTTCATCTTTCCTGACAACTTATCCATTGAGAACCAGCACACCTGTCCTAGCCACAACACCCAGCTAGCCACTCTCTCCCCCACCTGTTAAAGCCATAACCCATCATCCATGCAAGCAACCTCCTCCTATCTGTAACCAGCCACAGTATATCAAAACCATCACCACCATTACTCAATAAATCTCAAGCAGTCCAAAACCAAGCACCAAAACCTGGCCGCCATTACCCAACTGATCTCTCAACCATCCGATCTCCATACCATTGATTTTTAAATTTTGATTTTTGATTATGATTAATTAAGAAATCTGATCCTATTGATGTGTTAAAAAAAAACTGAGCCCATGATTATTTTGATTGAATCATATTGATGATGTGTTTAATATAGCCATTTGTTCATGAATATTAATAAAATCTAGCCATTTGATATTGAACTTTTAATATAATGAAATTTAAGCCATTGATCATGAATTTTATAGGAATCAAACCATTGATCCAACCATGATGGTGAATTTTTATAATATGGTGAAATTGATCCGATTGTGAAAATATGATGAAATTGATCCGATTGTGGAAATTGAATTAATCCGATGTTGGAAATATGATGGAATTGATTCGACTATGGAAATCAAATTGAATTGATCCAATTGTGTGGAAATTGAATGGAATTAATCCGATTGTGAAAATATAGAATTTTGATTGATCCGATCATATGGAATTTTGATGAAATTAAAATTGATCCGATCATATGCTTGGAATGATATGATTGGACCATTGATCTTAGAATTTTGATAAAATTGGATTATTGATCTTAGAATGTTAATTTGATCCGTTGATCATTAATTTACTTTGATTTGAGTAATCTGAACCGTTGGATTGTCATCAAAAGTGATTAATGGATATGAATGATTAGATTATCATGATAAGCTATTTGAACCTTTAGATTATCTTTAGGAGTGATTGGAATAAATTTGAATGGTTAGATTATCATCTTGAGTGATTTGAATAATTGGATAGTTATTGTGAGTGATTTTGAGTGATATAAACTGTTGGACCTTGATCATAACTGATTTAGAAGAATCTAAGCCATTGATTTCTTAATTTGATCATGATTATATCTTGATATGAGATCTGAGCCATTGATCTTGACTATTTTGATGAAATTTGCATGTTGATCATAATAATCAATGTTTTAAAGAGATCTGATTGTTAGATTGAGGATTTGATCAAGATACATTTTTGAAGAGATAAAAAGAGATCTAACCATTGATCGAGGATCTGATCTTGAGATATTGAGAGATTCACATTAGATCTCCACCATAGATCTAAAAAATTTCATCTGAGACACATTGAGATATATCTTGTTTAAGAATGATACCTGAGATGCCATGTTTGTTATTTGGATGTTCACATGCTTGTTATATTGATTCATATGCTTTATTTTTGTACTTGAGATGATATATGTTGTTACTTGCCTTACTTGAATATTTCCATATTGTTGACAATAACTTAAGTTCTGCAACACCCTAGTCAAACTGCCATGTATGTACACCTAGCAGACATAGTAGGTGTAGGGACGTATAGGTAGGCACCCACATTCATGTGAAGGATAATAATGGAAGAATGATAATTCTTAATCAAGAATCATGAAGCCTAGCCTAACATTTCAAAATTAGGGTTTTAGATAAAGGATAGCTCTAGGACGATCCCTACCCCTCAGCTCATCTCCCCTAAGGTACAAAGAACTAATTAGGTGTGATGTGAATCCAGTCATAGAGCATTTAGGATCCACACTCTGATATTGAAAGAAGAACATAAATGATTTGAATCCACATTTCGAACTACATGGACCCTGATTCTTAGGGTAGCACCCTAGGATGCGTAGGTAGTTTGGGAAGATTCCCAAATACGGTTCCACACCCTAATCTTGAAAGAACACATCAATAAATTGAATCCACATTCGAACTACATGGATCCTGATTCTTAGGGCAACACCCTAAGATACATAGGCAATTTAGAGAGACTCTCAAACACGGACTCATATACCCTTGCTCCCCGAGAGTAAAGAGACATATTGCTCCCCGAGAGTAGAGAGACATATTGCTCCCAAGAGTAGAGAGACATATTGCGCCCCGAGAATAAAGAGACAGATTGCTCCCCAAGAGTAGAGAGAGACAGATTGCTCCCTGAGAGTAGAAAGAGACAGATTGCTCCCGAGAGTAGAGAGATAAACAGATTGCTCCCTGAGAGTAGAGAGATAAACAGATTGCTCCCCGAGAGTAGAGAAAGATAGCTTGCTCCCCGAGAATATCAAAACATCACAACGAACTACGTTGTACCTGATTTTCAGGACCTCTGAAATATGTAGGTAACTTGGAAGACCTCTCCAAGTACGGTACCACATCTTAGTACCCGTAGGTCATCCCTATCCATATTCATATCCTTCCATCTTCACTTCAGTCCACATTAGGTTATCTCTAGATTCAATCTCAGCCATCTATTAAGCATAAACTTCAACTTGAATAATTGAATCTAAGAAAACTTAATCATAAATTATATCCATAAACCATAATCACATTCCGTTTGAACTACGTTATAGACTTGATTCCCAGAATTGGAATACGTAAACAATTTGAGATGTTTTTTAGCATCTCATATTCAGTCCATCATCGAACCATCTTCAGTTCGGTGCATTGTATGTTACTTTGCTTGTTTATTTATTTTAAGAACATATTTGGCTAAACCCTAGGTTAGAAAAATTTAACAACTTGTCATAGGATACCCCATGAGCCCTAGTTATCATCCATTGACCATGAACAATTAAAACCATAGAGTCTAAGGAAAGTAGAATCACATAGGAGGCTGATTTTTAGATCAGACAGCTTTGGGTGTCTACCACCTTTCCAAACTGTACCTTGAATGCTTTACTCGTTCTCTGATAGATCAAAGTCAATATATTGGGTCAAATGAGTCAATATAGTCTTATGATGATACTACATTTCTATAGGTCCTAGACTTTAATCTAGGTGGCGACTCCTAATCATTTTTCGTCCATTAGCGATGGGGGGATACCCATTTGTCCTCACACAAGGTAATATGGTGAATCTTGTTATATGAAATAGGTTCCTTGATTCTGTATAGCTCACGCACGGTACTACGGTAGGTCTATCTAGATCTTGCGGTCGAGTTTCGGGGCGGGGGGCGGAGAGAGACCAGAAGAACGATTCATTTGGATCGACGAGCCATTTCGTGAATCAATGGAATTAAATCCTGCCACTAGCCTACAGATCTAATGGACGTCAAGGCAGATTCCGTCTCCGCTAATCATCATTCAACAACCATAAGGTGGCGGTGATTCCATGTAGCACGAACGCATGGGAATGGTAAAAAAGATTTTGTTTTCTTATATTTCATTGGCCGAACTTCAAACCGCCATAAGTCGGTCATCCGAGCTCCAAATCAGTCCGTTCAAGTTTCAGTTTCCTTATTTTTGAGTCCTTTATTCATTGGGCAGTGTTGGGAATCCTAAAAAGGCAGAGAAAAATCTAAAACAACATTTTAAAGGGAGACATAGAAATTTTTTAGGTTTTCATACCCTGTGGAAAGATCTATCACCAACTACCTCTTCCCTGCTCATCAATGGAGTGCTAAATCCCAGTGAGAGGTTGGTAGAGTTTTTATTTTTTCATTCACGGTGATTATGGATTTTGTGAAAGAGATTGGAAGCATGTGAGCAAAGTGTGCTCTGTGAATCAACTTCTGCCATCATTAAAGACTATTGCAGGTTCCTGTGAGCAGTGTGAAGTTCCAAGATTATTGCTGGCTGTTTGAAAACAATTGATTGTGAGATTTTCTCATTCCCTATCTTTTTATTTTTTTCTATGCACTGTATGCTAGCATAGGTGAAAGGAAAAATTAGAATACCTATCTAGTCTATAGGTTTCATTGTAAGGCAATTCTATAAGCCCCAAAAATATTCTTTTGTTGTGTGTTCAGTGGGTGCTGAACACTGGCTATTAAGCCTGAATCTTAGCATTGTTACTGTAAGACCCGTGTCAATCTAACCCGGTCTTATCACCTTGAACCAGGTTTACCCATCATGGTCGAGTCAAATGGACCAAGGGCGTGAAGGAGATCGAGATCCCAGGTATCAAATCGACCCTAAAACACTTAATTTAAGGGGAGGGTCGCATACCCAGCCAAGGAGGTCGGACCCCCCCAAAACAGAAAGTCAGACCCTCAGTTTTGAAGGGAGGGTCGGACAACTTAGAAACCTAGGGTCGATGGGATCATCGACCCTCCCATCGACCCTCGGTTTCCGCCGAAACTAAAATTAGGAAATTTCCTAATTCTCGATTGGGATTCTTTCCTAATCTCAAGGGGACTTATTTTAGGATGTTTCTACTCTCTTTAAAGAACGTCCCTAAGCCTCTTTCACTCCTTTTACAACCCTAATTGGATTGAGAGAAAGAGGAGAGAAGGAAGAGAAGAAGAGAAGGAAAACTTAAAGAAAAGGCTAAGGAAGAGAAGAGTTGCAGAGAAGGAGTATTCTTCTCAGGTATGGATACTAATTCCATGAGTTTCTACAGACCTTAGGTTAGATAATGATGAGAGTATGATCTCGGAGAAACCCAAACCATCAACCCATGGTTAGGTTTTCATAGAAAACTATGGGAGATTACATGAAAGCTATCTAGGTTGATGATTCATGGTTCTAGACCATGGAATGAATGTTGAATGGACTGTATGAGCAAGTCATAGGATCCCAAACACGAAGAATGGACTAAAAATAGGGAATTGGACCAGAATGCACCGAGGGTCGCACAGAGGGTCGATGACCATCCGACCCTAGGTGATCCTGAGTATCGACCCTCAGTGTTCGGGAAGTTTAGATTTTGGGGAGGGTCGCACCTAGGGTCGATCAGGACTCCGACCCTCAGTTAACAGAATGGTTTTTAAATTCTGAATAAATTCTAATTAAATTTTATCGACTTTGTTAGGTCTTCTAGCAATATAATAACATTATAAAGGTGATTCTAAAGCTTGGAAAAGTATCTATTAGCAAGCTAAGGTGAGGGAACAAAACCTAAACTAATTGGTTAATAATAAACTATTTTACTTCTTGAGTCCAATGCCATATTGATTCTATGCGTGTATGTTTGTATATGCATTTGACATGTCATCCAATATTTCTATTATTTGTTCATGCATATTTACTTTATTGTTTATAACATGATGATGATGATGATGATGATAGGAATAGGTATATGATTGTTTGTGTTTGGCCAGTGTATATGGTGAGGGTAGGAATGGTATCAACCGGTACAACCATGACCGTTCTTCATGGGGTGTATATTGTGCTATGGTCTACTCAAGTCATGTCCACTGATGTTGTCGTATCGCCATTACCTTAGCAAAACTATTGCGACGTAGGGCATCAAGGAGGGTCTCGGTCCTTGAGTCCTATACTCTTCCGAGGGGCCTTAGTTCTATCTCTACGGGTGCTCTGAGGGATGCTGGGGTGAGGCCTTGGATACACTGTTTGGCATTAGGATTGGTTAGTTGCGAGCCCAATTTGCAACCCTAGCCAGTAGGAGTTTATTTGTTGGTATGGTATCAACCGGTACAGCCATGCCATTTTCATGGGGTGTATATTGTGCCATTTTAGGTGTTGTGGGCGACAGTGTTGGAGTCATTGGGCGTATCCACACACTTGTGTATAGAGGTACGGCGGCCACCTATCCTTTCTATAGCACAGTGCAAACTATAAATCAGACCAAAGATATAAATTGATTGCATGCATATGTATTGTTGCATTGTTTTGTTTTCTCACTGAGCCATGATGTGTGCTCACCCCTCGACGTCGAATATTTTTAGTTGATGATGCAGGTTATACCATTGAAGACTATTTAAATGCTCCAGCGTACGAGAATGTAGCGACAATGGAAGTGGAAGATGAAGTGGATACACATGACGTCACTTGCGAGTGCAACTCATGTGTATTCAATTAGATTTTTGGTTGATTTATTTGGATTTATTAAAGACATGTATTTGGTATTTAATTAATTATGTCTCAGTTGATACAAAATAATTTGTTATTTAAATTTTAATATCACATTGATTCTCAGTTCATTTTATTATAAGACTTCCGCTATTGTGTATTTACTCTGATTATGAATGTGGATGTATGGAGTTTAGATAACACGGATATAACCTATTCGAGATCCTGGTTGAACCGTTGGTTTGCTAGTGGTTCATCACACCATTCTGAACAGTGCGGAATTGGGGTGTGACAACTTGGTATCAGAGCATCTCAGGCCTTGTCCGCTGAACTAACATACATTCAAGACAATTGTGAACCGAGATAGGATAAAAGTAAAAACTGTAATATTAACACACTGTAAGCACAAGTGATGGTTGAGACCAAATTTAAAAAGAGAATAATGCATCTATTTAAAGGGAAACGAGTTACATACAATGAGAGAGAGAAACAAAACGTATATACATAACTAAAGCAGAGTACAGTCCACAACCCGGACAGTTACTCTATAGTACAAGGAAAATAAATACAATCAAGAAGCTAGAGGTAAAGGAGGAGGTGGGGCCTCACGATCTCTGTCATAGTCCTCAGCATAGACTCTAGTCAATCAGGCTATCTGAGTCTGGGTCGTCTGTAGACTAGCTGTGAGATCGGCTACCCTCCGATCAGTCGCACGCTGAACCTCTATGAGCTCTCCCATCTGTGTGTCTGATATGTGCTAGGCGGCTAACAGCTCATCCACTCTCACACGCTAAGCGTCTAGCAACTCCTCCATCCTCAGATCAGATCTGCGCTGAGCCTCCCTGATCTCCTGCAACATCTCCATCAGGTCAGAAGGTGGGCGTGAAGGATCAGCCGCATGGGAAGGACCAGTCTCAGGTATAGGATCCGCCGCAGAAGAAGTACCAACGCCAGTCGCATGCGTAGGTAAAGGCGGTGGTATCGAGTCGACATCCATATACATACGGTCGTCATCATCGACAGGATCCACATGAGCTCTAGCAGCGGCAGCAGCGGCCTCAGCGTCCGCCATCTCGATGCGAGTGTGAGGGCATAGCATCTCGTTCCTCTCCTCGTCACTAACTTGGGCATCCCGCATACCCATCTTGCAGATAGCCTCCCAATCTAGAGGCGACGAGAAGGTCTTCTCTTGAATCTTCTCATCCACTAAGTCAACCCCCAGGCGGGTCAGTAGAACAGTAATCATACGTCCATAGGGTAGATTACCCCTATGACCGGACAATATAGCACTAATCATGGTCCGCATGATGATGTAGGGAAGGCAGACTGGCTGCCTAGTGCAGATACTATAAATCAGAAACTGGGTCAGCTGAGAAACCCTCTCATAGTGCCCACTCTGTGGAATCAAATTATGCTGGATAATCTTGCAGAAGACCCATGGAGCTGGATGCATGTAACAAGCTCTCATCTGCCAGCGATCAGGTCGTAGCAGCTGATTGTCGATCTCTGCCCTCATCTCCATGGAAACAAACTGGGGCTCTCCAGGCGCATAGTAGACCATGGGGCCATCATAAGGAATGCCCAGTAGGTCAGCCAGTTGCCGATAGTCAAATGAGATATTCACCCCTTTGACGTAGCTGGTGATGCGCAACTCTTGACCCCTCTCGACATCATTGTAATTCCCCACCACCTGGAGATTACAATAGAACTGGCGCACCAAATCCGGGCATGTGCACACGTCGTAAGTGATGACAGGGAGCCACCCCATATCACCGAATGCTCTCTCTACGTTGAACAAGGCTAGCTCAGCCAAGTTCACCATACGACCACCCTCCACTTTCTTACGAGCATAGTGAGCATACTGTGCCTCGGCTTCGTTGGAGCGGAAGCGAAGGGGATCACGAACTCTGGGTACCTTGGTACGAGCCATGGTATCTGCAAACAAGAAAGAAAAAGGGAGATAAGGAGTTAATGGAATAAAAATCTGAAATTTAGCATTAACGACGTAAGTTGGCCAAAGACCTCACTTTTCACCCATACACATGGGCAGGAGGACTTACGTAGGTTCTAACATATCCTACAACACACATACAGTAAGAAATTTTAACTGATAAAGTTCAATTTGAAGAAATTTTAAGAAATCGAAAAAATTTCGACAAATTAGGGCAAAAAGAGCAAAAATTCAAGTTTCTCGATAACCAACCGATGAAACTCAAAAAATTTTGAGGGCTTTCGTTCCTCAAGACACCAATAACAAAAGCCCCCAATAAAAATCAAAATTTTATGATTGGAAAAAGTTTAATTTGAAAGATACAAGTTAAATGGGCAAAAACCTAGAAAAGAAAACCTAAAAGCAGGGGAAAATGGGAGACCATACATGTAGGGATGACGTGGACGTCGAAACCCGGACTCAAACTGACCAAAAACAGTGGAGTGGCACTGTAGCAACTCAGAGGGGAGAGACGAGTCGAAACGGGTGGGAAATAACAAAGAATGAATCAGAATCAGCTCTTAAAATCTGATTTTTGGTCTGAGGGTCGGACAATTCGACCAGAACCATCGACCCTCCCATTGACCCTCAGCTCTCGGGAATCTGACAGAAAACTAAGGGTCGGATACTGAGGGTCGGATACCCATCGACCCTCACATAGACCCTCAGCTCTCGGGAAGAACAGGTCATTCCCAGGGTCTGATACTAAGGGTCGGACATACCATCGACCCTCACCATCGACCCTGCATAGAAAAGACAGTATTTTTTTCATAAAATGAATTGGAATTTGAAATTTTACATTGGTTAACGTGCCTACATGGAGTACCAATGATTTTCTCACTTATTTTGATGATTTTTAGGCACCACCAATCTCAGAAGGAAATTATGTCTGGACGTAGAGTAACCAGACAGAGCCGAAATGCAGTTCCACCACCACCACCTGTGGAGGAAACTAACCAGGAGAATATATATGTCCCAGGAAATCCAGATCAGGCAAATCCTATAAATTTGCCACCTCCACCACCAGAGTTAGCAACAGTGGTGATGAACTTAGCACAACAGCTACAACAAATGCAACATGCACAGGCTCAAATGCAAGTTGCCATGGGAATCATGTTCCAAGCCACACATGCTACACCCATGCAGACGGGACAAGCCAGTGCAGCACCGGTGGGTAACCACCCAGCACCTCAAACACCTCAACCACCAGCTGCACAGATTCCAGTACCGGGTCCGAAAGCAGCCCAGGTTAATTATTAGTATCCACAACCTATGTTTGGGGCATACCCCCAAAATCAGATGGATCACTCTCGGCTGGTTGAGAGATTTCTGAAGATGAAGCCCAGGGAATTTAACGGTAAACCGTCGGATCCGTTATGGCCAGCACATTGGATCGACGAAATGGAGAGAAACTTTCTGATGATGACTATCACCGAAGAAGAGAAAGTACTATGTGCCACCTTCATACTAAAGGGTGACGCACATCATTGGTGGAAATCTACCCGGGCCTATCTATTGACCAAGCACGCCCTACTGACTTGGGCTATTTATAAAGAAGCTTTCTTTGAGAAGTATTTTCCACGAAGCTTCAGAGATTCTATGGAGAAGGAGTTCCTGAGTTTATATCAGGGACAGATGTCAGTGGATGCATATCAACAGCGTTATGAGGAGCTGTTTTTCTTCGCACCACTTAGCATGCAGGAAGAAGACACCAAGACCCGTAGGTTTGTCACGGGACTTAGAGGAAGCATCAGAGAGCACGTTCTGGGCTTAGAAAAGAAGATTTATAACGAAGCTGTCCAAATCGCTCGAGTTATTGAATCGAGCCCTACTTTACACAGAACAGAGACATGAAAAGGTCAGCGGGAAATTCTTACAACGGAGATAATAACAAGACATACAAACCTTTCTGTCCTTAGAATTTCACTGCTGCACCCATGACCACTCAAGCAGCTCAGCAGCAACCGAAGCCAAATTCTGAAGGTCCGAGATGTTACAACTGCAACCAAGTAGGACATATGATCAGGGATTGTCCTAAACCCAAGAAGCAAGTACATCAAGGATGAGTATACACTGTTACATCCGAGGATGCTGTCGCATCACCCGATGTGGTCACAGGTATGACTGAAACCTTTTAAGTTGTAATTACATTGTATGAGCATGTAGACTAAGTAAAATAAATCACAGGTATCGTACCTATAAATGGCGTACCCGCCAGAGTACTCTTTGATTCAGGAGCTACTCATTCATTTATATCTGTGTCATTCAGAAAGAAGCTGAATTTATCCATCAAAACATTGGACTACAAACTACTTTTACGATCACCAATGGGCTTAGAAGTGGAATTAGAGAAAGGTTATGGACCATGTCCAGTTATCATTGGCGAGAAAACCTTAGATGCAACCTTGATACAACTTGAGATGGAAGACTTTAACGTCATCTTGGGAATGGACTGGTTAGCTTGGCAATCTACAAATCTGTTATGCGTCGAAAAGAAGCTAACATTTAAAGACAAAGAAGGAGCAGAATTTAGTTTTGCGGGAACCAAACTTCCCTGTAGACGCAAACTCATACTCTCAGCACTAAAGGCTAAGAAGTGCCTTGAGAAGGGAGCAGTCGGGTATCTAGTATCAGTGGTCGACCTAACCAAGGAAGCACCACAAATGGAAGATATTGAAGTCGTGCGGGACTATCCTGATGTATTTTCGAAAGAACTACCAGGATTACCACCCGATCGAACCACCGAGTTTGTGATAGACCTGATACCTGGAGCCGCACCAGTATCAAAATTACCTTACAGAATGGCTCCTACTGAACTGAAGGAACTGAAAGTGCAACTACAGGAACTGCTGGACAAGGGTTATATTCGACCTAGTATATCACCATGGGGAGCACCGGTGTTATTCGTAAAGAAGAAGGACGGTAGCATTCGATTATGCATCGACTATTGGGAGTTGAATAAACTGACAATCAAGAATCGATATCCACTACCTCGGATCGATGACTTGTTCGATCAGTTGCAAGGAGCAAAAGTATTTTCTAAGATCGACCTTCGGTCAGGTTATCATCAGCTGAAGATTAAAGAAAGTGATATTCCTAAGACAGCTTTCAGGACCAGATATGGACATTATGAGTTCTTGGTCATGTCGTTTGGATTAACAAATGCACCGACAACTTTCATGGAACTTATGAACCGGGTCTTCCACGATATGTTGGACACGTCGGTCATAGTATTTATTGATGATATATTGGTATACTCCAAGGACAAGGAAACCCATATCAAGAACCTAAACGCCGCCCTACAGCGTTTAAGGAAAGAGAAGTTATATGCCAAATTTTCAAAGTGTGAGTTTTGGCTAAGTGAAGTCGCCTTCCTAGGCCATGTAGTATCTGCTGAAGGAATCAAAGTGGACCCCAGCAAGATCGAGGCTATTGTAAAGTGGGAAGCACCAAAGAGCGTTTCAGAAATTAAAAGTTTTCTGGGTCTCGCTGGTTATTATCGGAGCTTCGTAGAAGACTATTCCAGGATTGATGTACCTCTCACCAGTCTGACTAAGAAAGGTGAAAAGTTTGTGTGGACGGATAAATGTGAGAAGGGCTTCCAAACATTGAAGACCAGATTGATATTCGCTTCGATTTGACTATTCCTATTCCAGGACAGACATTTACCATATACACTGATGCGTCAGGACTGGGATTGGGATGTGTGCTTATGCAAGGAGAGCAAGTAATTGCTTATGCATCGAGACAGTTGAAGATACATGAGAAAAATTACCCCACTCATGATTTGGAGTTAGCGGCAGTAGTACATGCTGTCAAGATATGGAGACATTACCTATACGGAGAAAAATTTCAGATAAAGTTGGACCATAAAAGTCTTACTTATTTATTTAATCAGAAGGAATTGAATATGAGACAAAGGAGATGGCTGGAACTATTAAAAGACTATGATTGTGATATCCAGTATCATCCGGGGAAAGCTAATATAGTAGCGGATGCGTTGAGCAGAAAGGCAATGATAAAATTTCAAGGAGAGATTAGTACAACCGCAGCAATGTGTACTACCAGAATGGTATTCAATCACGGTAATGAGCAATATGTGATAAACGCAAAGGATGAATCAGCCAACCAAGGGTTTATTCATCGGTTTTCAAATATGTTCACTGCTTTGAAAAATTATACCGGATATAATGGATGAAGTGAAGACAGCTATTAAATCAGATCCTTATCTGATAACAGTACAAGAAGATATCGAGAAAGGTAGGACTAATCCTGAGTTCACCTTGGACGAAGAGAGAGTACTGAAATACAAAGGAAGAATATGTGTACCTGAAACAGAAAGTGTGGACATTAGACACCGACTAATGAACGAAGCCCATACCACCATTTATTCGATACATCCTAGAAGTACAAAAATGTATCATGATCTAAAGAAACTATATTGGTGGAGGGGAATGAAAGCAGATGTAGCCAAGTTCGTGTCTCAATGCCTAAATTGTCAGAAAGTAAAGGCTGAACGACAAAAACCAGCAGGACTGTTACAGCCATTACCGGAACCAGCATGGAAATGGGACTGCATCACTATGGACTTCGTCACGGGATTACCACTGACTCCTTGAGTAGTTGACGCAGTTTGGGTGATTGTAGATCGTTTGACAAAAATAGCTCGCTTCATACCTATACGACCTCAGTATACACTGGAAAGGTTAGCAAAGTTGTAATTGGATAATATTGTACGGTTACACGGTGTACCAGAGAGCATTGTATCCGATAGAGATCCTCGATTTACTTCCAAGTTTTGGAAAGGATTGCAAAAGGCTATGGGTACAACATTGAAGTTCAGTACTGCATTCCACCCACAGACAGACAGACAGTCAGAGCGTACAATTCAGATTCTAGAAGATATGCTACGAGCATGTGTAATTGATTTCAAAGGATCATGGGATGAAAAGTTACCATTGATCGAGTTCACGTATAACAATAGCTATCAGGCTACTATACAGATGTCACCTTATGAAGCACTGTATGGCAGAAAGTGTCGAACTCCTTTATTTTGGAATGAAGTTGGAGAACGTAGTATTGTTGGACCGGAATTTATTGAAGAGACTTGCCGAGTGGTCGACATTATCAAGGAAAGAGGGAGAATAGCTCAGAACCATCAGAAGCAACATGCAGATACTCGACGCAGAGATCTGGAGTTCGTTGTAGGTGATGAAGTATTTTTGAAGGTATCGCCTATGCGAGGATTGAAAAGGTTCGGACAGAAAGGGAAACTAAGTCCAAGATATGTCGAGCCGTATGAAATTCTAGCTAAGCGTGGTAAAGTGGCTTATCAGTTAGCACTACCACCATCTATGTCAAGTGTGCATGACGTATTTCACATTTCCCTATTGAAGAAGTATGTCAAGGATCCAACGCATGTGTTGACAGTAGATTTACCAGATTTGACTGATGATTTGACATTTGAAGTAACACCAATTGAAATCACCAGCTGAAAGGTTCAACATCTACGCAACTGAGATATCTATTATGTTAAGGTCACATGAAAAAGTAGAGACATGGAAGAAATTACATGGGAAGAAGAAAACGCTATGCGAAAGCAATACCCTCACTTATTTGATTCAGAAGGTACGTATAATTTCGAAGACAAAATTTTTATAAGTAGGGGGGAGTTGTAAGACCCGTGTCAATCTAACCCGGTCTTATCACCTTGAACCAGGTTTACCCATCATGGTCGAGTCAAATGGACCAAGGGCGTGAAGGAGATCGAGATCCCAGGTATCAAATCGACCCTAAAATACTTAATTTAAGGGGAGGGTCGCATACCCAGACAAGGAGGGTCGGACCCCCCAAAACAGAAAGTCAGACCCTCAGTTTTGAAGGGAGGGTCAGACAACTTAGAAACCTAGGGTCGACGGGATCATCGACCCTCCCATCGACCCTCGATTGCCGTCGAAACTAAAATTAGGAAATTTCCTAATTCTCGATTGGGATTCTTTCCTAATCTCAAAGGGACTTATTTTAGGATGTTTCTACTCTATTTAAAGGACGTCCCTAAGCCTCTTTCACTCCTTTTACAACCCTAATTGGATTGAGAGAAAGAGGAGAGAAGGAAGAGAAGAAGAGAAGGAAAACTTGAAGAAAAGGCTAAGGAAGAGAAGAGTTGCAAAGAAGGAGTATTCTTCTCAGGTATGGATACTAATTCCATGAGTTTCTACAGACCTTAGGTTAGATAATGATGAGAGTATGATCTCAGAGAAACCCAAACCATCAACCCATGGTTAGGTTTTCATAGAAAACTATGGGAGATTACATGAAAGCTATCTAGGTTGATGATTCATGGTTCTAGACCATGGAATGAATGTTGAATGGACTGTATGAGCAAGTCATAGGACCCCAAACATGAAGAATGGACTAAAAAGAGGGAATTGGACCAGAATACACCGAGGGTCGCACAGAGGGTTGATGACCATCCGACCCTAGGTGATCCTGAGTATTGACCCTCAGTGTTCAGGAAGTTCAGATTTTGGGGAGGGTCACACCCAGGGTCGATCAGGACTCCAACCCTCAGTTAACAGAATGATTTTTAAATTCTGAATAAATTCTAATTAAATTTTATCGACTTTGTTAGGTCTTCTAGCAATATAATAACATTATAAAGGTGATTCTAAAGCATAGAAAAGTATCTATTAGCAAGCTAAGGTGAGGGAACAAGACCTAAACTAATTGGTTAATAATAAACTATTTTACTTCTTGAGTCCAATGCCATATTGATTCTATGCGTGTATGTTTGTATGTGGATTTAATATGTCATCCAATATTTCTATTATTTGTTCATGCATATTTACTTTATTGTTTATAATATGATGATGATGATGATGATAGGAATAGGCATGTGAATGTTTGTGTTTGGCCAGTGTATATGGTGAGGGTAGGAATGGTATCAACCGGTACAACCATGACCGTTCTTCATGGGGTGTATATTGTGCTATGGTCTACTCAAGTCATGTCTACTGATGTCTTCGTATCGCCATTACCTTAGCAGAACTATTGCGACGTAGGGCATCAAGGAGGGTCTCTGTCCTTGAGTCCTATACTCTTCCGAGGGGCCTTAGCTCTATCTCTACGGGTGCTCTGAGGGATGCTGGGGTGAGGCCTTGGATACACTGTTTGGCATTAGGATTGGTTAGTTGCGAGCCCAGTTTGCAACCCTAGCCAGCAGGGGTTTATTTGTTGGTATGGTATCAACCAGTACAGCCATGCCGTTTTCATGGGGTGTATATTGTGCCATTTTGGGTGCTGTGGGCGATAGTGCTGGAGTCATTGGGCGTATCCACACACTTGTGTATAGAGGTGTAGCAGCCACCTATCCTTTCTATAGCACAGTGCAAACTATAAACCAGACCAAAGATATAAATTGATTGCATGCATATGTATTGTTGCATTGTTTTGTTTGCTCACTGAGCCATGATGTGTGTTCACCCCTCGACGTCGAATATTTTTAGTTGATGATGCAGGTTATACCGTTGAAGACTATTTAAATGCTCCAGCGTACGGGAATGTAGCGGCGATAGAAGTGGAAGATGAAGTGGATACACATGACGTCACTTGCGAGTGCAACTCATGTGTATTCAATTAGATTTTTGGTTGATTTATTTGGATTTATTAAAGACATGTATTTGGTATTTAATTAATTATGTCTCAGTTGATACAAAATAATTTGTTATTTAAATTTTAATATCACATAGATTCTCAGTTCATTTTATTATAAGACTTCCGCTATTGTGTATTTACTCTGATTATGAATGTGGATGTATGGAGTTTAGATAACACGGATATAGCCTATTCGAGATCCTGGTTGAACCGTTGGTTTGCTAGCGGTTCATCACACCATTCTGAAAAGTGCAGAATTGGGGTGTGATAGTTACGCCCTCTCAGTTTTATGCTGAGAAAACCTAGTGTTAGTATCCTTGTCTGTATGAGACTAAAAGCTGAGTATTCAGTAAATATGGAGCCAGTTGGGCATTACTCCGTGGACTAGCCATCATACACTGTGGTGGTAAACCACGTAATATCTCTGTGTTCTGTATTTTACTTTCTAGTATATTTTAGAGTGCGTGCAATGGCTTGCAGGGTGGGTGTGTAAATCTGATAGACCTGGCCACTGAGTGGTAGTGAGGTAGACACTTGTGTGTTTGTGAAAAAAATATATCTCCATCGGCTCTGGGAAGCAGTGATATTATCAGGAAAAAATTTCAGACACTGATTCACCCCCCTCTCATTGTCATATCATGTTTATCAGTGTTGGATGGTATTTGGTCAGGTGTTGATTTACACAACTTTGTATGGTTCTTGGAATTAGACCGAGTTGCTTACGAGTGACTCAGTCATATCAGAAACGGGGTGTGACAATGAGAACGATCTAAATTGACTTGTTGACACCCTAATTTTTGCATAAAGAAACAAAAACTTATTACCAAATCTATGAGATAATGGGTGACGAGTTTTTGAGTTCTTAAACATCTAATGAAAAAGGCTGAATATTTGTAAGGGAAACACATACTACTCTTGCAACTGATTTGTTAAGGGTGTTAAACAGTGCGGTTTCGTGTTCGTGGTTAGGCTTCCATTTTGTTCGGTACGTAAAAAGTAATATCGAAATCGAACCGTTTAATAAACAGTTTAAAAGTCTCTACCTAAACCACAGTTTGATTTTACTGGTTCTTAAATGGTTTCTCGGGTTAACGGGTAAAACGATTTAGTTACCGGTTTTTAAACAGTTTTCAGGTTAATGGTTTAAACAGTTTAAAAAATGAAAAAAAGGCAAAAGAAAATGAAAAAAGAATTAATTTAAGTTCAGGCTCAAAGGCTCAAGCATACGAAACTAGGGGAGAGAGAGAGAGAGAGAGAGTTAAAGATGAAAGGGTTTTAATTTTATAATTTATTTAAGTTTCAATTTTAGCATTGTTGTCTTTTACTATCTTTAGGTTTTAGTCTTTTAGTCTAGGAAGTAACAACTTTTTAAATTCAAAACTGGCAAAGTTAATTCAAATGTGTTACTTGTGTACTATGTGTAACCGTACTCCAGTCTTGGGAAAAAAAAGTCAAGTGTCATACGATTTTAATAAGGAAGATTGGTTTATAAACTGTTTGATAAAACGGTTTACAAACGTACTGTGTTAATTGGATTCATACCTTCGGTTAATCGGTTTAAAACCAAACCAAACCAAATTGTTTATATAAACGGTATCAAATTGTAAACCAAAACCGAACCATTTAATAAACTGTTTGCCTGTCATGGTTTAAATGGTTCGGTTCAATTTTGGTATACGGTGCGATTCCATTTTTGACACCCTTAGATGGCGTTGATGTGTTGCAATACCAATTTATCATTTATCAGTTCCTTCAATTTCTTACTCTTGAAGATGAGATATTAATACTAGACCCATCAATATATAAACCATATTGAGGGTAATTGTCACACCCCAATTCTGCACCAACCCGAATGGTGTGATGAACCGTCAATAAACCAACGGTTCAACCAGGATCTCGTATAGGCTATCCCATGTTGTTAAACCAAAACACATTCCACATTAATCAGAGGTAATAAAGTAAATAGCGGAAGACTTACAGATAATGAACTGAGGTCTAGTCATGATAAATAATTGATATTCCATTTATCTCCAAGTAACCAAAACATAATTTAATACATATTACAAATATTCAAATACGAAAATTTAACACTAAGCGTATCCATAGTTGAAACGCTTGCTTAATGAACCATGTTCGTCCTCCACAGCTTGCTCATCATAGCCGTCACATATTCATATGTTGGCGTGTTGACATAATCTTCAATCATAATACCTGCAACATCAGAAACTAAAAAGAATTACGTGCGAGAGGGTCAGCTCTCCAACTTGAGCTCAGTGAGAAAATAAAGCAATGCAACAAACATATGCATGCATCCAATTCATATATGTGGTCTGGTATATAAGTTTGCAATGTGCTATAGAAAGGTTCGGTGGCCGCCTCACCTCTATACACGAGTGTGTGAAGCCGCCCAAATGTTAACATATATTGTCGTCCCACATGCACCTACTATGGAATAGAGATAGAGCTAAAGAGCTTAGGACTACACCGCATCACACTTCCCTGGATACTCTACCCATACCAACACGTAAGCCCCTGCTGGTGAGGGCTTGCAAACTGGGCTCGCAACTAACCAATCCTAATGTCAAATAGTGAATCCAAGGCCTCACCCCAGCATCCCTTAATACATCCATAGAGATAGAGCTAAGGCCCCCTGGCAGAGTCGAAGACCACACGGTCTGAGACCACCTCCCCTGATACCCTACGACATAATAGTTCTGCTAAAGTAATGGCGATACGATGATGTCAATGGACAAGACTTGAGTAGAGATAGAGCTAGAATCTGGTGACCAGGCTGAACCACAATGTCATGTCCTCCCCCTGATGCTCCACTCGCATCAAGCACACTAACCACACACATACATTCACATGTCTATTCCTAGCATCATTATCATCATCATGTTATAAATAAAATAGAATTAAATATGCATGAACATTAATAGCAGAAATATTGGATGACATGTTGAATGCACATTACAAGCATACACGCATAGAATTAGTCATGGCATTGGACTCAAAAAATAAAAACAGTTTACTATTAGCCAATTAGTTTAGGTCTTGTTCCCTCACCTTTGCTTGAGTGTAGATCCTCTTTCAAGCTTTAAGAATCACTTTTATATCAATAGGAAAACCTAACAAGTCGATAGATTTTAGTTATAATTCATTACGATAATTTCAGGTTTGCTGTTAAGCTAGGGTCGCAGGATGGGTCGCAGGTAGGGTCGCAGGTTTCTGTAACCCCAGGGTATAGGGTCGGATGTTCCATCGACCCTAGGTGCGACCACAGCTTCCCTGGACTTCCCAAAAGCTGGGGGTCAATCCTGTGGTCTGGTAGGGTCGATTCCCAATCGACCCTACGTGAGACCGCACGTGGTTTGAGTCGACCTTTTCATTCTACAGTCTACTCTTTCAAGTTTGGGTCCTTTGGCTTACTTTTACAGTCCATTCTAAGCTTGTTCTGTGGCTTAAAACTCCAAGTTACTCACTTTTCATAGTTTTCCATGATTTCCATTGGAGCTCATCCATGGATGGATGATATTAGGGTTTCTCCTAACCTAACTTCATCATAATCTATTCTAAGCTTTTAATTCAGATAGGGATTGAGGTTTATACCTTCTGTAGTCTGAGTTTCAAAGATTTCTCGAAGCTTCTTCTTCTTCCTTTGCCTTTTCTTCAAGTTTTCTTTCTCTTCTTCTCTTCCTTCTTTTCTCTTTCTCTCACTTTCAATTAGGGTTCTAAAAGGAGTGAAAGAAGCTTAGGGACGTCCTATTTATAGAGGAAAACCTCCCAAAATAAGTCTCATTGAGTTTAGGAAAGGTCCCAATTGAAATTAGGAAAGTTTCCTAATTTTCGGTTCGTGCTGTTTTTGTTGTTTTCCTAGGGTCGATGCTAGGGGGTCGATGAGGGGGTCGGACAATTCGAGACCCCTACGACCCCACGACCAAAAGTCATGGGTTGGACTTCTTTTGAGGTGGGTTCGACCCTACCTATTTAGGCATGCGACCCTACCTTCATTTTGACTGTTTTTTAGTAAAATTTCATATTGGATCTTAGGTTTCTTCACACACTTGGACCACTTGGCTCGACCATGATATGTAGACTGGTCACGACACGAAATGTAAGGTTAGACCGGATTCGTGGCGTGTGGGTCTTACAACTCCACCACCCTTAAAAGAAATTTCGTCCTCGAAATTTGAACGTACGGATCTTACAACTCCCCCTTCCTTAAAATAAATTTTGTCCTCAAAATTTGAATTTACTTCGGAGTCAATAGGTGAGAATTTTGTTTCCACATTGCATCTTCTTCCTCTCATGTAATCTTCTCCACATCTTGTCTTCTCTAGATTATCTTTATGTAATAATTATCCCAGTTTTTTTTGAGATGTTGTACCTTCCAACTAGTGAACTAGTCTGGTACCACTTCAATAGTTAAATCTTCTATCTAATCCAGTGGATCAGTGGTCAATACCTTTGATATGGATCTCCAATGTACTTCTTCAATAAAGACACACGAAATAAGTCATGCACCCTAGACATGGACAGCGGTAACGCTAGTTGAGATACAACTTTTCTATATCTCCCCAAAATTTATAAGGTCCAACACATATATAGGATACCACTTTCCCTTCTTGCTGAACTGCTTCAAACCATACATAAGTTATACCTTCAAGAACACTTTATCACTTATGTCGAACTCAAGGTCTTGGAGTCTCTTCTGAGAAACTTGAGCTATCTTGGCCGTTTTCTTTGATCTTGTTTGCTACTCGACAGGTTTCTTTAACAAACTCAGGTCTTATCATTCTTTATTCACCAACTATATTCCAAAACAAAAGAATTTGACATTTCTACCGTACCATGCTTTATAGGTGACATCTACATAGTAGCTTGGTAGCAAATTCAATCCACATATAGCTTAGTTAGCCGCTCCAAAGCATACCGAGGTCGTATAGCAATGGAATGAGCTATCTTCATAAGGCGATCAACAATCACCCAAACTATGTCAACCGATCTAGGAGTCAGTGGCAAATCATTGACATAGTTCATTGTACTGCAGTTCCACTTCCAGACTAGTTCCGATAGTGGTTATGGTAAGCCATGTTGGTCTTTGTCTTTCAGCCTTTACTTACTGATAATTCAGACACTGAAACATGCATCTAGCCACAACTACTTCCATTCCCTTCTACCAAAATAATCTTTTCATGTTTTGGTATATATTATACTTCTAGAATGTATCCAATACGGAATAGAATGGGCTTTTAACATTATCTTATATCTTATGATCAGTATTTTTCACTTCAGGTATACATAATCATCCTCTATATCATAGGACCTTTTTCGCATCTGGAGTAAGTCAAGGTTTGGTTTTCCTTCCTCTAAATCTGCTTACACCGTTCTTATATACAGATCTTACAAAATTGCTACTTTTACTTCATCCATCAATTCAGAGATGATCTTTAATGCCAAAAGCGTAGTCGACGAACTATTGCTCCGTAAGTTCTTCCATAAATTCTCGCTCAATTAGATCATCACGAGTTTCTATTATATGTTACTCTCCTTTCAATCTGAATTTGTTGCTGTGAAACATAAGACAACGTCTATACTGGTTCCTTCCTCAGACTTCATAATTCTCTTTTTGCTCAAGGCCTTAGCTACTACCTTAGCCTTGCTCGGATGACACTATATATCACAACCTTAATCCTTGGGCAATTCCAGCTATTTTTATCCTCATGTTCAACTCTTTCTGATGAAGAGATAAATAAAACTCTTGTAATCCGATTTAATTTGAAATTCCTCTCTATATAGGAATGTCTCCAAGTCTTGATTGCATAACTCATCACCGGTACTTCCAAGTCATGAGTAGGGTAATTCTTCTCATGCTCCTTCAGTTTTCTTGAAGCATATACAATC
Organism: Protea cynaroides; assembly: GCA_028583415.1. Classification (NCBI taxonomy): domain Eukaryota; kingdom Viridiplantae; phylum Streptophyta; class Magnoliopsida; order Proteales; family Proteaceae; genus Protea; species Protea cynaroides. The sequence continues at coordinate 11,314,696 of CM053272.1, read as the reverse complement.
GCTTATTTACCTTGCATCAACCTGCATCCTAGATCCAATCTGAAAGCTTTGATGTTTAGGGTAAACGGTTTGCCTGGTGTCCGAATGATCAAGATGGGAGTTGATATCAACCTTACTTTAGAATCTGGAAACATTCTTCACACTTGTCAGTCCAATTAAACTCCTCTCCCTTCTTGGTTAGCTTGGTAAGAGGTTTTTGCGATCTTAGAGTGGTCCTCTACAAATCGTCTGTAGTAACCAGCTAAACCCAAGAAACTTCTGATCTTCACAATGTTCTTAGGCATTTCTCACCATACAATTGCTTCTATCTTAATAGGATCCACTTTAATCCCTTTTTACAATGCTATGTGATCTAAGCAGATCACTTTGCTTAATTGGGTCTCATATTTCTTAGACTTGGCATAAAGCTTTTTCCTTTTCAGCTGTTGTGAAGTTGTTCTAAAATCCATTGTATGAGTTGCGTCATTCTTGGAATAAACCAAAATATCATCTATGAAAACTATGACCGATGTGTCCAACATGTCATGAAACACCCAGTTCATCAGCTCCACAAAAGATGTAGGGGCATTGGTTAATCCCAACGTCATAATCGAGAACTCAAAATTGCCCAATCCTAATTCTAAAAGCTATTTTCAGAATATCTCTGTCTGAATTCTTCCGCTAATGATATCTTAACCGAAGATTAATCATTGAAAATAGCTTTGCTCTTTGCAACTGTTTAAACAAGTCATCGATCCGTGGTGATAGATATCGATTCTTGATCGTGAGCTTGTTCGATTCTCGATAGTCTATACGCAGACAACACTATCATCCTTCTTCTTCACGAATTGCATCGGCACTTTCCGTGATGCAATACTTAGCCTATTAGGACCTTAGTCTAATAACTCTAGTAGTTGAGTCCCAATCCCTTCAACTACATAGGAACTACTCTATAGGTGTCTTCGACACAAGTATCGTCCTTGGTAACAAGTCGATGACGAACTCGGTCATATGATCAGATGGTAACCCAAATAAGTCTCCTGGAGACACATCAGGAAATTTATGCATCACATCAATTTCTTCCATCTGTGGTGCTTCTTTGGTAGCGTATACCACAGATACCATATATCCAACTTCTTTTTCTTCAAAGCATCTCTTGGCCTTTAGCATAGAGAGGATCAACCTTCACTTCTTGGGCAACTTACTTCCAATAAAACTAAATTATATGTCGTCTTTATTCTTGAATGATAACCTCTTCTATGCACACAACAACTTTATAGAGTGTTGAGACAACCAGTCTATTCCCAAGATGATGTCAAAGCCTACCATCTCAAGTCGACTCAGGTTGCATCCAAATTCTGTCCATCCATATGATTTGGACATTGTTCGTAACACTCATCCAATACAACATCTAGTCCAAAGGGCTTGAACTAGCAAAATCTGGTATAAGGTCTTAAGAGCTTGTCTAGTTCCTTCATCTCTTATGATTTTCAAAGACTATCGCTAATAATCTCATATCTTGAAAAGTTCATTAGCTTATATTTCCTTTATCACTTCTGTTCTATCCTGATCTCTCTTTCATATACCTCGAAAAATATCTTATGATTGTTACTTCATATCCCAAGTCTATCTATAAGCATTAGGGTATATGCTTATAAATTCATTAATCCAACTAAACTCTTTTGGCCTTTACTTAATCATCTCACTCGACATTTGGCGTAACCCAGTATTACTTGTACTAATCTGAATACTATCAATGCCATGATTTTTGACTTTATCCTTGTATCCACTCTTAGATTTGTCTTTAGGAATCTTCTGCCTTGTCAAAATTCATACCGGTATAGTCATCTTTAACTTTACTTGAGTGCTATCTACTCTTTCCTAGTTACTCTTGATAGTTTTGACTTTTTCTCATGCACTCTTTTATGACCATATCCATCTATTTAGAAATCTCGAAACAGATCCTCCATTTCTTCATCTGAGGTTCCTTGGCTATAGAATCTAATATGAATTTAATCATCTTACTTCCCATAATTCCTTATTCACTAAACATCTTATTAATGGATGTCGAGAAATGTAAGAATCAAAACATTTATCCAAAAATAATTCATTTCCTTCTTTCAATTTAGCATAATGACAAACACTTGTTTTATCTAATGAACATAAGTTTAAAGGATCAGGAGTAAATCTATGGTAATCCAACCGGCATCAAAAGATCGTCAAGTTGCACGGTGGTCTAAATATATAAAAATAGAGGTTTTACAACTCTTAACCTCATGGTTACAGGTTCTATTGAGTATATATAATGCCATTGGTCAAGGCACTATAGGAATAAATCTGGAGAAAATTTTCGTACATCAATAAATCAGGTATAAATCGAAAAGATGTACGCTCAACTTGATTAAACATTTAACTGTTCATTCAGTTCATATCTCTGTTCATGTTGTCGATCATGAGAGTGGCTCAGATTGGTATAATCAGGACTAATACTAAAAAATAATATCTATAACTCCAATTGACAGATTAAATCAAGAAGGTATCCTATCAAGACATGAAAAATTAATATCTGGTATGTGCATCCTCTATAATCATAAGAGTAAATCAATAATGCACGGCATCCTATATAACCTATCTAGTTATATGACTACAATATCTTTGATCCTTTGCTGAAAACGTCTGAGGCTTCGTCTTCAGAAAATATTCCTCAATCCTTGGTCGGATCATTTTGTCATGATGCAGCTATCCCATACATCGGTGGCTGATAAGGGTAACCACCTCGATACACTGCTTATTGTGCACCAAGCTTCTGCACTGGGGTATGCATTACTGGGACTTACTGTATGGTAGGCACTGTGTTATAGGTAACAGGTGTTGGGGGTACAGTGTTTCTACCAATTGGTACCTTACTTGGTTCGACCCGGAGGTGTTGATGTAGCATCGGCAACTTGGGTAGTGATTTACATAGCAACTTGCATAGTTGGTCTCATCTGTTGTTGCTCTGGTATTTTATTGGGCCAAGTTTATTACAACTGTGGCCAGGGTAATTGGTAGTCCAGATGGAATGACTGGAGTGGCCTGGTTGTTCACCTCCTTTGATTTGCTCCAATCTGATTATCATTTTTTAGCATCTACTCAGATGAGTTTTTATTACCCATTCTCGACCTTGATAGTGGTGGGATCAAGTTACAACTTCTACTTAATGCTCAGCGGATAATGGATCAGCTTGTGGTGGATCTCATTCTGAGTCTCCATGTCACCCAGGAGTATAGCTTTATCTTCTTGTATTCTTAGTGTATGGCCATTGTTCTCCTATCTCTGTTGCATTCAGCCTGAGATCTTTCCCTTTACCATTGCAGGGACTTAGGCGTTACTAGCCATTTTCCTTTCTCTATCATACATCGAGTTTCAAATCTTGTGAGTACCAACTCGGTATTCCAATTTTTCTGCTTTACAGATGCTTCCTTCTTCTTACTGTACTATATCCTTTGTATACTTAGATAACTGCCCGACCTATAGGTCATACCCTATATTATTCGTTTATCAGGATAAGTTTTTCAATTTTCTCTTTTTGTTTGTGTATATATATGGTTCCACCTTTAATATATACATTATTGTCTTGTTTAAGTTCTGTCTCAACCAACACAGGTGTTTATGGTGTGTTTGTATTAAAGCTTTTAATTATCCTAACTCAGTTCATGGACTCTAGTGGAAGTATTCAGGTTTCATGGGAAGGCCTGAGAGCTATGATACCAAGTTGTCACATCCTAATTCTACACCAACCAGAATGGTTTCATGAACCATCAATAAACCAACGGTTCAACCAGGATCTCGTATAGGTTATCCCACGTTGTTAAACCAAAACACATTCCACATTAATCAGAGGTAATAAAGTAAATAGCGGAAGGCTTACAGATAATGAACCGAGGTCTAGTCATGATAAATAATTGATATTCCATTTATCTCCAAGTAACCAAAATATAATTTAATATATATTACAAATATTCAAATACGAAAATTTAACACTAAGCGTATCCATAGTTGAAACGCTCGCTTAATGAACCATGTTCGTCCTCCACAGCTTGCTCATCATAGCCGCCACATGTTCATATGTTGGCGTGTTGACATAATCTTCAATCATAATACCTGCAACATCAGAAACTAAAAAGAATTGTGCACGCGAGGTTTAGCTCTCCAACTTGAGCTCAGTGAGAAAACAAAGCAATGTAACAAACATGTGCATGCATCCAATTCATATCTGTGGTTTGGTATATAAGTTTACAATGTGTTATAGAAAGGTTCGGTGGCCTCCTCACCACTATATACGAGTGTGTGAAGCCGCCCAAAGGTTAATTTTTATTATCGTCACACATGCACCCACTATGGAATAGAGATAGAGCTAAAGTGCTTAGGACCACACCGCATCACACTTCCCCTGATACTCTACCCATACCAACACGTAAGCCCCTGCTGGTGAGAGCTTACAAATTGGGCTCGCAACTAACCAATCCTAATGTCAAACAGTGTATCCAAGGCCTCACCCCAGCATCCCTCAATACGTCCATAGAGATAAAGCTAAGGCCCCCCGACAGAGTTGAAGACTATACGGTCCGAGACCACCTCCCCTGATACCCGACGACGTAATAGTTCTGCTAAAGTAATGGCGATACGACGATGTCAGTGGACAAGACTTGAGTAGAGATAGAGCTAGAGTCTGGTGGCCAGGCTAAACCACAATGTCATGTCCTCCCCCTGATGCTCCACTCGCATCAAGCACACTAACCACACACATACATTCACATGTCTATTCCTACCATCATCATCATCATCATGTTATAAATAAAATAGAATTAAATATGCATGAACATTAATAGCAGGAATATTGGATGACATGTTGAATGCACATTACAAGCATACACGCATAGAATCAGTCATGGCATTGGACTCAAGAAATAAAAATAGTTTATTATTAGCCAATTAGTTTAGGTCTTGTTCCCTCACCTTTGCTTGAGTGTAGATCCTCTTTCAAGCTTTAAGAATCACTTTTAGATCAATAGGAAAACCTAACAAGTTGATAGATTTTAGTTAGAATTCATTCCGACAATTTTAGGCTTGATGTTAAGCTAGGGTCGCAGGATGGGTCGCAGGTAGGGTCGCAGGTTTCTGCGACCTCAGGGTATAGGGTCGATGCCAGGGTCGGATGTTCCATCGACCCTAGGTGCGACCACAGCTTCCCTGGACTTCCGGTCTGGTAGGGTCGATTCCCAATCGACCCTACGTGCGACCGCACGTGGTTTGAGTCGACCTTTTCATTCTACAGTTTAATCTTTCAAGTTCGGGTCCTTTGGCTTACTTCCACAGTCCATTCTAAGCTTGTTCTATGGCTTAAAACTCCAAGTTACTCACTTTTCATAGTTTTCCATGATTTCCATAGGAACTCATCCATGGATGGATGGTATTAAGGTTTCTCCTAACCTAACTTCATCATAATCTATTCTAAACTTTCAATTCAGATAGGGATTGAGGTTCATACCTTCTGTAGTCTGAGTTTCAAAGATTTCTCTGAGCTTCTTCTTCTTCCTTAGCCTTTTCTTCAAGTTTTCCTTCTCTTATCTTTCTCTTACTTTCAATTAGGGTTCTAAAAGGAGTGAAAGAGGCTTAGGGACGTCCTATTTATAGAGAAAAACCTCCCAAAATATGTCCCATTGAGTTTAGGAAAGGTCTCAATTGAAATTAGGAAATTTTTCTAATTTTCGGTTCGTGCTGTTTTTGTTATTTTCCTAGGGTCGTTGCTAGGGGTCGATGAGGGGGTCGGACAATTCGAGACCCCTGCGATCCCACGACCAAAATGTCATGGGTTGGACTTCTTTTGAGGTGGGGTCGACCCTACCTGTTTAGGCATGTGACTCTACCCTCATTTTAACTATTTTTGAGTAAAATTTCATATTGGGTCTTGGGTTTCTTCACACACTTGGTCCACTTGGCTCGACCATGATATGTAGACTGGTCACGACACGAAATGTAAGGTTAGACCGGGTTCGTGGCATGCGGGTCTTACAGTAATAATCCGTTAACAATTAAAAAGCACAACTTCTTAATAAGAGAAAAAAAAACATAAAACATAGAACATACATTAGTTTGAGGATGGAAAGATCCTCCACAGAATTCAGAGTCAAAGAAACTAAGTGAACCAAAATAAATACGAAAAATTTCCTGCAAGAACTATCACTAACATCACCTACCACCCACTACTATCTGGCAACATCAATCACACTCACTTAACTGACAGTAGAAACTTAAAAAATTGAAAGACATTTAACCCTCGTCATCACCTTCCTTCAGCCGTTCTAACAATGGAAAGAAAGGGAATTTAGTTTACAGAACAATTGCAGAAGATAGTAGAGTTGCAGAGGATCTCAATTTCAATTTCTCATGGGACTCCATTCAAAATCAATTTCATCCTCTCACTGACACTCAGTGGGATAGAAAACCCAATAGACCCTTCTCTCCTTCGTCCCTCTGTAACTCAAACATCCTACAAAGTTGACTAATCCAAGAACTCGAGAGAGAAAAAAAATTGAGAAAATTTATTTTATTCATCTATGTAACTCCATTCAGAAACATCAATCAAAGACAATCGATTTCCCTGCCAAAGAATATGAAGACTTGCAGAGAACCGTTTCCCTACCAGAGAATATGAATACAACCGATGGTCCACAAATCACTACTTTCCCAACTACCCTCGGAAACCAAACCTATAAGAAGGAGAGAGGAGAAAAACGTAGTTGAAGTTGCGACGCTATCCCTCTTTCTCCTCGCCCTCTCCTCCATTGTTCTTATAAAAACCTCTGCAAAGTGCGATCTTGGGAGTTGAAACCTTCTGTATTCTATATTTGGATTTCAATTGATAGACTGTTGTGTTGGAAGAATCCCCATTCTCAAAGCTTCACCCACTACGGTGAAGTTTGGAGGCGATTCTATGATTTTCTCAAGGCTCGCCTCTAGTGATTTTTCTTACTATCTCAACTTCGATTCCCAGGTTTGCTTTCTTATCTCCCTTGTGTTAATTTATTTTCATCTCTTTGTGGGTTCTACAATCAACCCATTCAAAGAACAAATCCCAGTAGGGTTTCCAGTAACCCTAATGTTCTCCATACAAACATAGAACACAGTGCAATCAATTAAAGAAAGTAATGAAACAATACACAATCGCTGTAGATTGATTTTCATCATTTTCCACTGAGATTTGAGTCTTCTACAGTCTCCGGTAGACTCCTATGCTTCTCTCTGATTATGGGAACAGGAGAGAAAATATCACCATGACTACAAGGACTCAAACCGTTGATATATAAAGAACACCAAACCCAACACTGGTTTACTCATAATCAGACTAGGATTAATCCACCTGTAAGTTGGACTCCCACTGAACAATTGATTAACCAATTTAATAATTAATTATAGCCCACATATTATCTTACACCTTGATCTAGTTTCCTTTGAAAAAAGGAATTCTGTATTACTGAGATCTGCTTTTTTGTATTCTTGTAGAGAAGGATTAAGTTGTGTGATAACTGGCGTTTCAAAGACCGAATCGGGTACAATGATAAGAGATCAATTCAAACAGTGTTGATTGTGGCTACAAGTGCTGAATCTAGTCAGTGTGAGAATAGAATTGTTGTGAATTGGCCCCTAGAGCCCAGGTCCTCTTCTGGGAAAATTCTTAGCAATGTATTACAAAACCAACGTCACCTCTTCGATGTTTTCGTGGCCAAGCAATTTAATGAGTTAGTTGCCGATAGGGAAGGAGCCATCACCCGCAAGCAACACAGTGAGGGTTCTACAAAATCCTCTCTTCACAGGTTAGTCCTGTTGTTTTGTTTTACACTGAAGTCAACAATGAACTTTTGGTTTACCAGTTTTGCTTTGCTTTTTACTAATCCAACTGCTTTTTCCAACATGTGATTTTCTCTGTTTTTCTCTCTTCCTCTCATTCGATTCTCATTCCTTCAGAGAATTTCTGGAATTGTCGAGTTCCCTATCCTAATTCAGCACCATATGGATTGGTCAACACAGAATGGATATTGAATCTTGCGTCAAACATCTGGTAGCCCCAACAGCCCCAGATTCCCCTTGGCTCACCTGGTTCTTGGCCAATAGATGGTCAAAGGAATCAGATTTCTAGTCAAGATATTGACATCAATGAAGCTCAGCTTAGCCCTCCGTCGCCATCTCCTTCTTCCTCTTCTTCTGCTCTCAATTTTCCTCCTATAGGACCGAAAGCTCCTTCTGCTTAGATGATGAAACCTCCATTCATAGTTCTATTGATTGAAAAATGGGGTACTGAGAATCGACCGACGAAGAAGAAGAAGAAAAATGAAAAAGGTCATAGGGTAATAAGGTGCAAGGTAAAATAGTCTTTTACAAGTACAATAAGGGTAGTATTATCCTTTAATTATATAATGTAAGCTGACATCATCATCTAACGGAAGTCTGTTAACAGACTAGGTCTTTATGTTACCTGTTATCAATATTTGGGGTGATAGTTGATGTTGTCAAATAGTCGTGGGTGGTACTTGTTGTTAGAGATAGTTCTTGGGTTGTACATGAAATTTTCTCAAATAAATATCAAGTCCTCCACAATCTCATTAAACTTCAAGCTACCATTGGGGGTGGCATGTAACGACTCACCCACATTTGTTTGGACACGCTTCATCTTATTGATAGACATCATTTTTATATAATATAGCATAAACGTGGAACCAAAGCTATGTACTAATTTATCAGAGAACATCTAAACAAGAAAATAGTAAAATAAATAATAATTGATAAAAAAAAAATCCCTGTCACTTACACTGACACACAAACTTAGAAAATCATCTATAAAAATTTTCTTTAAGATATGCCATCTCTTTTACTGTTCAAGCTTTCAGATCTGCTTCTTGATCCTACCTCTGATACCAATTGTTAGGAATTAACATCGAAGCAAATGAACGGTAGCAAAAGAAAAATAAAAAAAAAACAAAATACAACAATTTACATGGTAAACCCACACTAGATGTATGGGCTACACAACAGCAGAACAATCAGTTACAGTTTCCATTACTCCAATCATGAAATTACAAACCCTTGATACCTCTCCTTACAAGATTACACTCTATATAAAAAGAAATCTTAAACTTCGAAAGTACAAAATTTTCCCTAATACAACCGGCTCAAAAAAATTCGAGCACAGTGAACAGTACGTCCTGGCTTAAGATAATATCAAGCTTTACCAAAACACTCTGTTCCATTAATGGCTAAATATTTGAGAGATTTTCTTCCAATGCAAGCCTTAATATCTACTTACTTCTACCCTCCAGATCCATTATGTTACTTTCCTTCTTCTTTTAGCCTTATTGATTCCTTCTCCTTGAATTGAATGTCCCTCTCTCTCTCTCTCTCTCTCTCTCTCTCTCTCTCTCTCTCTCTCTCTCTCTCTCTCTATATATATATATATATATATATATATATATATATATATACTTTTTCGGCCTTGATCGGTCTCGGAGGCCCACGACGCTGACTAAACCTGCAAGACAAGCAAAGACAAAGGGGGAGGCGGGCCTGTGGCCCCGGGTCCACTCCGATGCCAAAGTTAGGGCTCTGTGAACAATTAGTGGGCCTGGTGTCGAGCCCACAAAATGTATTTAGGTGGGGTAAGTGAGAAATTCTCCATCCTAGGTGTCAGAGCGAGAATCCAAGGCTGAGTATTAAATGTTCTTGTCCCTGAATTCTTGGGATTTGACCTATTTATAGTGAATAGTGCATTTTCCCTAAATGCCGCTCTTACCCTTTGCTCATGTGTTTGGATTCATGAAGATGCTTTCTTATATCTAATTGAGAGCGTCCACATGGCCTACTGATTGAGTCCTAAGTGTCGCGATTTTATTGGTGGCGTGGTAGATTCCCCCAACACTTGCCTCGTTGCCCTGCGAAATCTGTAGGGTTCGGCTGAGCAAAGAAGAAGATTAAAAATTCTCCCCAACAACTTGCCTCGTTGCTCTGGTGAATCCACAAGGTTCGGCTGTGCATAAGTTCCCTTCTTCCGATATGGGTAAGCTGCTGTGACACCATTCTTCTACGTGGGATGCCGGGGTCGATGTTGAAAACGGGGGTGTGAGAGAGGCGTTGAGCGCAAGTTGGAGATGAGGGCACCGATGTGGGCGCTACGACTACCACACAGCGGTCAATTCTCCCAAATGTTACTGATATGATCATGGGATCGACATGTGTCCGATGTGTCAGGGGCAGGTCCGTGGTGAGAATACCGATGTAGGCGCTGCGACGAACACACATCGGTTAATTTTTTATAATTCTACCGAGGCGATCACAGGAATGTCACATGATCTCTCTGTCGATGTTGATCTGATGTGCCGGGGCTGATGTGGCTGGACCGATGTGCCTAGACCAATGTGCCTGATCCGTGGTAACGAGACCAATTTGGGCATTGCGGCCAGTACACATCGGTCCATTTGAAAAAAAATTCGCCGATGTGATCACGGGATTGGCATGTGACCCATCCTCCTTCGAAAATCCAAGACCGATGTGGGCACTGCGGCCAATACACATCAGTCCATTTGAAGAAATTCACCGATGGGTCACAGGATTGGCACGTGACCTATCCTCCTTCGAAAATCCAAGACCGATGTGGGCACTGCGGCCAATACACATAGGTCCATTTGAAGAAATTCAACGATGCGGTCATGGGATTGGCACGTAACATATCCTCCTTCAAAAATCCAAGACCGATGTGGGCACTGCAGCCAATACACATCAATCCATTTGAAGAAATTCACCGATGTGGTCACAGGATTGGCACGTGACCTATCTTCCTTCGAAAATCCAAGACCGATGTGGGCACTGTGGCCAATACACATCGGTCCATTTGAAGAAATTAACCGATGTGGTCACGGGATTTTCCCATGACCTATCTTTATTCTAAAATCCAAGATCGATGTGGGCACTGCGGCCAATACACATCGGTCCATTTGAAGAAATTCACCGATGTGGTCACGGAATTTTCACGTGACCTATCTTTCTTCGAAAATCCAAGACCGATGTGGGCAACCTATCTTTATTCTAAAATCCAAGACCGATGTGGGCACTGCGGCCAATACACATCGGTCCATTTGAAGAAATTCGCCGATGTGGTCACGGGATTTTCACGTGACCTATCTTTCTTCAAAAATCCAAGACCGATGTGGGCACTGCGGCCAATACACATTGGTCCATTTGAAGAACTTCACCGATGTGGTCATGGGATTGGCACGTGACATATCTTTCTGTTGTATGCCGATGTAGAGGGGCCGATATGGGCACCGCTGACAATATACATCGGTCAATTTGAAGAACTTTACCGATGTGGTCATGGGATTTTTACGTGACCTATCTTTCTATTGTTTGCCAATGTAGAGGGGCCGATATGGGCACCGCTGACAATATACATCGGTCCATTTGAAGAACTTTACCGATGTGGTCACGGGATTTTCACGTGACCTATCTTTCTGTTGTATGCCGATGTAAAGGGGCCAATATGGGCACCACAGACAATATACATCGGCCCATTTTTTAGGGAATTTTCTGTTGGCCTCAACAATCGGATCCGGATCCGGTTCTGGGTCTAGACCGGGAACATGGATACCGTAAAGCGGGACCCGACTAATGGATCCGGGAGACATCGTTGGTAATAAATGCACCACTTCTACGTTCCTATAGTGAGGTGCCACATGGAATGGTGTGTTTCTCAGCAAGGTGTCTGTCAGTAGACTGTATATTTAAAGGAGTGGTAGGGTATGGAGGACCCTCATTTTGGAGAACTATTACTCAAGTCGCGAACGGAAGGCTCGGCTCTTTGACCGGCTCGTGTCTGTATTTTGACATCGATGTTGTGACATCGGCTCGACTCAGGGATTTTCCAGCTAGCTTCAGTAAGTTTTCTTTCCTTAAACTGGTTGTCAGTCTATTTTCTTAGCCAATGGGAGGTAGTGGGAGAGAGACCGATATGGAGGTAGATATCGAGACCGTGGGATCGTCGTCGGCCAGTGGTAGTAGTGGTTCCACTTCGTCTAGCAGTGGGTCTACTGCTAGCACATCATCAGAAAGAGTTTCTACAGATCGGGTATCCGAGGGTGGTGCCGAGATGGAATTAAGGACAGAGGAGTCCATTGAACGAAACCAAAGTCCATCTCGGAAAATCAGCAGGGCCGGAACTTCATCTGGCCTGTCTCGGCAAGAATTAGCGGCAGGGGTCTCGACTCATGAATTAAGGGCTGAGGTCATTCTTGAGGCTCGAGAGGAGGCTGATGCCCCTCCGAAATTTGATGCGAGGGAAGAGGTTTGCCTGCTGACCAAGGCCGAATTTGCCAGTCTTCAGGAGCGGTATCAAATACCCGCTGATGTGGAGATCCAGATGCCTGACCCAGGGGATAGGGTCTATTGGAATCGTAGGTTGGAGCTCTGTGTTAACCTCGAGATGTTCGAGGCTGGGTTCCGCGTGCCGGTACCGCAGTTAGTGGCCAATATCTTGGAATATTATAATGTTGCCCCGATCCAGTTGATGCCGAACTTGTGGAAGAATATGATAGCTTTCATAATATACTTCAGGAATCTGGGGGCGAGACCGACGCTGAACATGTTTCGGGCCATGTTCACGTTCAACGACTATTGTAAGTCGGGGTGGTATTACTTCGCGAAGCGGCCGAAATTCAGTGACATTCTGGCAAACAAACCCACATCGATCAAACTTTGAAAGAATAAATTCTTCTACATCTGGGGCGAGAATGTGGTGTAAGAGAATGTCTGGGTAAAACTGGATGCGGAAACATTGAATACCAACGTGCCCTTGTAGCCCTTCGAATCCGAGTTGCTGCGACGCGATCGTCAGTCGGAGGGAACTCCCCTCCACGTCGCCGACCTGAGAAACCCCTTATTTTTATATGAGAACAAGCTGCGTGAGTATTTTTATTGACGTAGTGCATGTCTATATTAACCTACTAACCCCTGGCTAATTCTGTTTGTGTATGCTGCAGTGATGTTGTCGAAGGAGTATTTGATGGAGCTGCGGAGGAAGGATGCCGCCAAAGAACGGGAGGCCGAGGCGAAGAGGTCCTAGGACGACCAAGAGAGACGGACAGCGCCGGATAGGCGTAGTGGTGAGGGGGACGCGATGCGGAGAATGCTAAAAATATCACATAAGACATCCCCTGATTCTGCTTTGGCCGATGCATCCCGTATCTATGCCATGCCCTTGATCCCTCGTATCGTATTCTTGATTTTTCAGGAAATGGGGCTGCTGTCGCTACCAACGAGGCAGTCCTTGCGTTTGCATAATCGACTGGAACAGGAGGGGATAGGCATGCCACTCCGCAATGCTCCCAACAGCAGTCCGCGCCCCCATCCATCAAGCCGTGGGAGTACCTGAGGCAAGGAGGGGATATGAGTGAGTTTCATCGCATTCCCCTCATCGGCCCCTTGCACAGGAGGAAGACAGGTGACGAGCAGATATTTCGTCCTGACTGGGCCTTGACCGATGATGATACGGCCATGGGCGATATCCACGCCGCTCGTGAGCTGATGAAGGGGGCCATCTTGCCCGAGACTGGGAGTTGGTGCAGGATCTACCAACACCGTCCCTGATATCGGGCGTCGATACCCTTGCTGCGTCGGTAAGCTGGTGACCTTGCCTCTCTGGCCCTTTGTTGACCTTACATCTTGTTGCCTTGCTTAATATTCTTTTGCTTCTCTATTTTTTGTTGTTTTGGTTCAACTCGAGGTGTATATGGAGACTCTGAAGCAGTGCGTCGAGAAAACGGCGAAGGACTTGAGCGAGACGGATCGCAAGTTGCATCTGGCCGAAGAGAAGATGGAAGATGCTACGACGCAGCTTCGCTCCAAAGAACGGGAGATCACTTCTGTGACCGCTGAGAACACTCAACTCCGAGCCGAGATGGAGACACTGCATGAGGATAGAGTTAGTCATCGGGAGGCGGAGAAGGAAAATAAGGAGCGGATTGCCAAGTTGAGGTCTGTCACTGAAGCTTCCAAAAATTGAGCGACGAAGTTCAAGGAGGCATTCCTGAAAGCTCGATCCATAGCTGTTGGGGCCGTCCACTTATATCAAAAATTGGAGGCCTTTAAGGAGTTATTGGGAAGGTGCTCTCTTCACAGCATCACACAGGGTGCCGAGGCGTTGAAGGACTATGTGGATGAAAGGGTGCTAGGAGTGGACTATGTTGATGCCGAATGCTTGAGGCCGGTAATGTGTCGGCCGAGATACCCGAGGTGGATGACGCAGAGATTCTTCGGCAGCTCGCAAAGGTATTTGATGGAGAGGATCCCCCCCTTCCCCTGATGGCGATGACGGGCCTCCTTCGACGCCTCGGGCCGGTAATGTAAGACCCGCGCTCCGTAAACCCGGTCTAAACCTTGGTTTTATGTCCTAGCAAGTCTTCCGATCATCACCGGGCTAGACGGGACGAGCGGATGACAAACAGGCACAAAATCGGATCAAAGACGGTCAAATATATGTTATTTTATGTTGACCGGTCGATGGTACCGGTTTTGGTACCAGTCGACCGGTCAGCTCTGCGTAGCGGAGTGCGGAGATCCAGAAATTGACTTCTGCGGGTCCCACTTTCCTAATCCTAATAGGGTTACTAAACCGTAATTCTAGCCTATATAAACACCATTAAACCTTCTCAAATCCTTTCCATTGTCTCTCACAAATCCTAGAGAAAAGAAGGAGGTTGGAAAGGAGAAGGAGCTAGGAAGAAGAAGGAGGTACTGCCATTACCGTTCGACGACGCTCACGTTATGCCAATCAACGGTAAGTGTTTTAACCACTCTTCTTACCCTATGACTCTATGATAGTTATAGGGGTGGATCAATACCATGCAAAGTAGGTATTGATCTAAAACCCTAACTGGACCTTAAAACCCTAAATTTTGCCATCAAACCCTAGATTCAAGTTCCGAGATGATATTCATCGAAACTAGACTTGAATGAGTTGGGGATAACTCTAACTCAAAGCTCAGACTTAGAATGGATAGGAGAAACCCTGGAATTCCATAGAGATTGATCGATGGTAGTCGAAAAATCCAAAGTATGGTCTTCTGGAGACATACCGGTCGACTATACCGGTTGCACCCTGTGTGACCGGTATGTTGCCACCGGTACCTTCCGGGGGGCTGGTCTGTGGGGACCGGCTGACCATACCGGTTGCCAGTCTTCCCCACAGAGCTGCGACCGGTACATGCCACCGGTCAGCTCTGTGAGTGTATTTTGTAACCTTGTTGGTTTCCGACCAACGTGAAACCCTAAGAAACTATTCTAATGAAACCCTAATATTATGTAGGACTTGGTGACTTTCCGTTTGGATCTTGCGACGTGGAGCAAGCTATCAAATGAGCATCAGGTAAGGAAATCTGACCTAAACCTAATAATTAATGGACAGTAAATCTTTGTTAATGACACTGAATGTATATGATGTGATGTATGTGCATATTCACATGCCATCCTTTAATTTCAGTTATTATTATTGTTCATGCATTGATAAGATGTGATTGTTAGGCATGTGATTGTTTTCGTTGGTGTGTAGAGTAAGGCATGGAGCCTGGGATCATTCCTCACACTGGCATTTTTGTAGTATTCTATCTTAACATGCTTGGTACTAATGGGGCATCAGGGGAAGGTCGTGGTAAGGTGGTCTCCGATGTTGATGTTGACCTGGCCATGGTTATGTGGCACTGTGGTCTCCGAGGTCAACGTTGGCTTGTCCACGATGTTTTACCTCTATCTCTATGCCGTAGGGAGTTATGTTGGGATAGGGTCTACCTGCGTATTGTTCTATCCTAGTGGGTTAGTTGCGGATAGGGTATCAGGGGAGGTAAGGGGATGCCTTAGCTCTATCTCTATGTCGTAGATGGTTGTGCTGGGATAGAGCATACATTGATGACATATAGGATTGGTTAGTTGCGAGTCCAGTTTACAAGCCCTGGCCAGTAGGGGCTTAGGTACTGGTATGGGTAGAGCATCATGGGAGGTACGGGGGTATCTTAGCTCTATCTCTATTCCATGATGGGTGCATGTGGGCCAATGAGGGTGTGATCCATAAGGTGCCACATACTCGTGTATAGAGGTACGGGGGCCACCAAACCTTTCTATAGCACATTGCAAACTTAAACCAGACCACAACATAAAATGATTGTTACTCATGCATAATATTGTGAAACTGTCTGATTGTCTTACTGAGCTAAGTTGTGAGCTCACCCTTTGTATATACATTGTTTTTAGATGTTGATGCAGGTTACACGGTAGATGATTATGTGAATGCTCCGACGTATGGCGATGTTGCTGCTCTGGGTGTACAGGCAGGAGAGGACGAGCATGACGCTTCATGCGAGTGCCCTTTCTGCGTGTACCTTTGATTGGACTTTTATTTATTTGTTTCAGTTATTTTCAGTTGTATTAAGTGGATGTAAGGATATTATATTTTTTGTTTGGATTTGAATAATTGGATATTCTATTTAATTTATCAATAGATTCTCAGTTCATTTATTTAAAGACTTCCGTTGTACTATTTATATTCTGATTGTGGTTATGTGCAATGGTTTGTATGAGCAGACACGGTCTATTCGAGATCCTGGATTGAACCGTTGGTTCAATGATGGTTCACTCACACCATTCTGGTTGGTTCAGAATTGGGGTGTGACAACTTGGTATCAGAGCGCTCGGGCTCTGTCCACAGACCATATTGCACTTAACTAAGTCGATGAACTGACTTAGGAAAATTTAAAAATCTTAATACAAACATACCCTAAGCATTGTTTGATACTTGAGACGGACTAAGAAAGAGCATAATATACTATATTAAATATGAAATTTAACATTTGCACATACACTAGCTAGGGTGAACCATAAAAACTTTCATTAATCAGAAAAAGTGAGTATCAAATGAAATTGTGCTATAGGGTACAGTCCACAAACTGGACAGTTACCCTGTTATATACACAGTCAAAAGAGAAGAAAATAAAAGGGACAATCATGGGGTAGGGGGCCTAGGAGGAATAGGGTCCGCTATGTCATAATCTCGCTCGTAAGCGACCCTAAGCTAGTGTACCTGGTCCTGTGTCACCCGTAGGCTACGAGCCAGACGTCCCAACTCCTGACCCATCTCTCGTCGAGACTCTAGGATGACCCTCTGGGTGTCCCTGATCTCTGTGAACATGCTCAACACCGGGTCTGGGGGGGAATGAGACGGTCCAGCTGTAGATGTAGACGGTGGTGCTGTAGGTGTAGGCTCTGGAGCTGGCGCTGGTACACCCTCTGCCCTATCATCGTCATCATCACTCCCAGCCTCTGTTGCATATGCCACATTGGCTGCTGCTGCGGCTGCTACCCTCCTAAGTGGGCGAGGGTGAGCCTCCAACTCGTCATCGCTAACAGGCAGATTATCCATCTGCATCCTCAGAATGGCATCCCAGTCGATGTCGGAGGTCATGGTGTCCTCAACAGCCACCTCGCCTCTCATGCTCATTCCTAGGCGACGTAGAAGGGATGTGATGAGATGACCGTATGGAAGGTTACTGGCCTGATCGGCCAGAGTCGCCTGATGCATGGTTCGGATGATGAGGTAAGGGAGAGAGACCCGCTCCCCTGTGCGGACGCAGTAAGTGATGTACTGAGTGAGCTGAGATAACTCACTGTAGTGGCCGCTCTGAGGCACAATGTTGTGCTGGATGATGCGGCTATAAACTCGGGCCGGAGGCTTCAGACTAGCAGCCTTCATAGGAGCCCCAGGATTTAGGATCTGCTCTGCTATCTCTCGGCGTAAATCCTCGCTAAGATAGCCCTTCACCTTTGGAGGGAAATACACGAGATCTCCATCATTTGGAACCCCTAGCAGGTCGGCCAACTGATGAGTGTTGAAGGAAATATGGACGCCCTTGACAAAAGTGGAGATGCACAAGTCCCTACTCTGAATGGGATCGTCGATATTCCCATGAAGCTCCAGGTTAGCATAGAAATGCTTAAGCAGGTTGGGACGAGTGGTCTCTGTGTAGGAGATGACAGGCACCCACCCAAGCCTGTCAAAAGCTTCTTGCACATCAAATCTGTGCAACTGTTCCAAGTTAACTCGCCGCCCAGACTCTATGTTTTTGCTATCAAACCATGGGAAACGGGCTTGTGCCGCCTCAGAACGAAACCACAGTTCATCAAGCTGTGGAGCTGGTGGCTGAGGAGCGCGCACGCTTGAGCCATGAGGACGCTTGTCAAGAGCACGTCGTGGAGCCATTTAAACTGCAAAACAAAAGAAAACGAGAAGGAAAAGGTTAGAAATTGTCAAAATTTCGGCAGCATAACGACAGTAAATTGGGAAAAAGCCTCGAACTCACCCAAAAACTTGGGGAGGAGGACTTACGTAACCCCCGCACTCTTCAACAAACCAATCCCATGCAAATTCAACAAAAAATTTTGGAAAATTAAGAAAAATCAAGAAAATTTCAAAATTTTCGAAAACCTAGGTTAAAAAGTATAAAAATTCGATTTTTATGAAAACCGCTCGGTGGAACCTCAAATTCGTTGAGGGCTTTTTCTCTTAGGGGACCCTAAACCCTTTCTAAGCCGAAGGAAAAGAGTTCCTACGGTTAGAATCTCTCAATCAAAGAAAAATTGAAAATTCTAGGTATAGACGATATGAAGAATTCGTAAAAACTTGTCTGGAGACGATATGCCGAGTCCGAATCGCAAGAAAACCACTCCTAGAGTGACCGGTCGGACTGTAGAAGCTCAGAAACGAGAGGAGAATCACTACCGGAGAAGAGAATGAAAAGAAAAGTGAGAAATTTCTCACTTTTCACGATTTTTAAAGCCTTTCTGGGCATACCGGTCGATATACTGATCGACCGGTACCCCAGACTGGCTGCGACCGCTATGTCTCGGTCAGAATGGAATTCTGACCGGTCGACTATACCGGTCGCATCATTTTCTACAGAGTGTCGACCGGTATGTTGCGACCGATCAGCACCAGAAAAAGCCAGAAAATTTCGAAATATTTTTAAAAATTTTGTAACATTTAAATGTTTATTTTTGCAGCTGTCTCACCTTACATTGTTCAAGACTAACACCACTACTATTGTTCTCATGTGTTATGTCTTCTTCTCAGATCCAAACAGAACAGGCTGAGATGGTAGGCGGAAACGGTCGTAGGGGTCGAAAGCGTCATCAGGCTAGGATGCGCCTCGAGGAAGAAGAACAGGTTGAACCAGGCTATGTTAGAGAGCCAAGCCCGGAAGTTGAGGAAGAACAGGTTCCAAGGGTACCGACAAAATTGCCTGGCCCACCTCATAGGAATTATGAGACCATTGTTACAAATCTGGTCTATCAGATGCAAGCTCAGCAGAAAGCATTCCTGAGCGAGATGTTGAAGATGTTTAGGCCACCGGGTCCTGTTCCCACTGAGGGTACGCCTGAGTCTGGAGGGAATAATACTACACGGCCAATGCATGGTAGTCCAGGGCCGATGGGCCAACCCCAGAATGTACCACCACCGCACCAGTTTCCGTCGTCTTCTGCTTATCAAGGAGCCTATCCGTATCCACCACCATGGTACGGAATGAATACACAGGGACAGCACGATCTGAGTCGGGCGGTGGATAGATTCCTAAAGTTGAAGCCTTCTTCATTCACAGGTAAGACAGGGAAACCATTGTGGCCAGCACAGTGGATTGCAGAAATGGAGAAGAATTTCCGACTGATGACTTGTACAAAGGATGAAAAGGTCCTGTTTGCCACTCATATGCTGAAGGAAGATGCGAATGCTTGGTGGAATTCTACACGGGCATATCTGGAGACGAAGCATACACAGGTGGATTGGGAAGCGTTCAAGGTTGCCTTCTTCGATAAATATTTTCCAAAGAGTTTCAGGGATCAGATGGAGAGGGAGTTCCTTAATCTACAGCAGTCTCAGTCGACTGTGAATGCTTACTAGCAGAGGTACGAGGAGTTATTTTTCTTCGCATCGAGAAGTATGCAAGAAGAAGAGACCAAGACACGTAAGTTCACCATGAGATTGCGTGGAGGCATCAGAGAGCATATATTGGGTTTGTATAAGAAAATTTATAATGAGGCTATTCAGGTTGCGAGAGTGATAGAATCTAGTTAGAGGGACAGCTTCTTTGCACAGAACAGGGGAGTGAAGAGACCCGCTATTGAGAGTTCGGGTGGCGGTAACAATAGGCCTTTCCGTCCATACAGGGCTCAGACCGCTACAGTGCCTGTAAGGAACAATACAGCACCACCTGGCCCCAATTCACTGGACGCAACCCGAACATTAAATGTTTCAACTGTCAGCAAGTGGGTCATATTGCAAGGACCTGCACTCTACCTAGGAGGCAATCTCCCCAGCAAAGAAAAGTATTTGCGGTCACTACCGAAGAGGCAGCCGCATCACCTGATGTGGTCACTGGTATGACTCTATCCCTTACTATTTGGCTTACTATCTCATTGTGTGTGTGAGCATGTAGAACTAAGGGACAATAAAAATTCCAGGAATTGTAAATGTAGTTGGTATACCTGCAAGAGTATTATTTGACTCTGGGGCCACGCACTCCTTTGTTTCTAGTTCCTTTGGGAAGCGAATGGAGTTACCAATCAAGCACTTGAACCCAAGCTTGATAGTTCGCTCTCCGCTAGGAGTCGAAGTGACTTTGACTGAATATCATGGGCCATGTACAGTACGTATTGAGGGCCGAGACTTAGAAGCAAGTTTGGTACTACTCGAGATGGCAGACTTTGATGTCATTTTGGGAATGGATTGCCTAGGCCATCATTCAGCTATCCTATTATGTGGTGAAAGGAAACTTGTGCTTACAAACAAAAATGGAAAGGAGTATACCTTCACTGGGACCAAGTTACCTAGGAAGCAGAAGCTGATTCTCTCCGCCCTAAAAGCTAAGAGATGCTTAGAGAAGGGGGGAGTAGGGTATCTAGTATCTGTAGTCGACATCTCTGCTGAGGTGCCCAAGATGGAAGATCTAGATGTGGTACGAGAGTTTCCAGATGTATTCCTAGAGGATCTCCCAAGTTTACCACCAGACAAGGCTACAGAATTTATGATAGACCTTATGCCAGGTTCGGCGCCGGTGTCTAAAGCACCATACAGGATGGCCCCTACCGAGTTAATGGAGTTGAAGACCCAGTTACAAGAATTGTTGGATAAGGGTTTCATACGACCTAGCATATCACCTTGGGGAGCACTTGTACTATTTGTCAAGAAGAAGGACAGAAGTGTAAGGCTATGCATTGACTACCGTGAACTAAACGAATTGACTATCAAGAACCGGTATCCTTTGCCTAGGATCGATGATTTGTTCGATCAGTTACAGGGTGCAAAGGTCTTCTCGAAGATTGATCTCCGATCGGGATATCACCAACTGAAGATCAAAGCCGGAGATATTTCGAAGACTGCTTTCAGGACAAGGTATGGGCATTACGAGTTTCTAGTTATGTCGTTCGGATTGACTAATGCTCCAGCGTCATTCATGGAACTAATGAACCGAGTATTTCATGATATGTTGGACACTTCGGTCATCGTATTCATCGATGACATATTGGTCTATTCAAAGGACATGGAGACTCATACAACACATTTGAGGGCAGCCCTGCAACGGCTGAGACAGGAGAAGCTTTATGCTAAGTTCAAGAAGTGCGAGTTTTGGCTGAAGGAAGTGGCTTTCTTGGGCCATGTAGTATCTGAAGACGGTATCAAGGTTGATTCAAGTAAGATAGCTGCTTTAGTAGGATGGGAAGCACCAAAATCTATTGCGGAGATTCGTAGTTTCCTTGGGTTGGCTGGTTATTATAGAAGATTCGTGGAAGACTACTCCAGGATCGTTGTTTCACTCACTAGATTGACCAAGAAGGGGGAAAAATTCATATGGACAGATGAGTGTGAGAAGTGCTTTCAGACTTTGAAGTCAAGACTAGTCTCTGCACCTATCTTGACCATCCCAGAACCAAGCGTACCGTTTACCTTATATACGGATGCTTCAGGGTTGGGTATCGGGTGTGTATTGATGCAAGGAGAACAGGTGATTGCTTACGCATCAAGACAGTTAAAGGAGCATGAGAAGAACTATCATACGAATGATTTGGAGCTAGCAGCAGTTATACATGCCATCAAGGCTTGGAGACACTACTTGTATGGTGAGAAGTTTCAGATTAAGTCAGATCACAAGAGCTTAACTTATCTTTTCACTCAGAAGGATCTGAATATGTGACAGAGGAGATGGTTGGAATTGTTAAAAGATTATGATTGTGACATCCAGTACCATCCGGGCAAAGCAAATGTTGTAGCTGATGCCTTAAGCAGAAAGTGGGCATCGAAACCTGAGGCCGGGCCAAGTACAAATGCTGCATTGTGTGCTACAGCCTCAAGTTCATTGGAAAATGATGAAGAACATATTATAGAGACTGCAGAAGATCCAGTTGAGCAAGGCTTAATTCATAAGTTCACCATGATGTTCGCAGCTTTGAAGATCTCACCGGATCTAGTTAATGAAGTCAAGGTAGCAATCCTACAGGATCCACATCTCAAGACAGTGCAAGAAGACTTAGAGAAGGGTACGAGCAATCCTGACTTTACCTTGGATTCAGACAAGGTACTCAGGTATCGTGGACGGTTATGTATACCTGAGAGTGAAGACTGCAATATCAGAGATCGAGTTATGACTGAAGCTCATTACACTCCATATTCGGTACATCCAGGAAGTACCAAAATGTACCATGATTTAAGAAGACTATATTGGTGGAGGGGTATGAAAGCAGATATAGCTCGTTTCGTGTTCCAATGTCTAAATTATCAACAAGTTAAAGCAGAAAGGCAGAGACCCACAGGTTTACTACAGCCATTATCGAAACCTGCATGGAAGTGGGATTGTATCACTATGGATTTCGTCACTGGCCTACCTTTGACACCAAGGTCAGTGGATTCAGTTTGGGTGATAGTCGACCGACTCACCAAGACAGCTCGATTTATTGCGGTCAGACCTCAGTATACCATGGAGAAACTGGCCAAGTTATATGTTGATAATATAGTCAGACTTCATGGCATCCTAGAGAGTATAGTATCTGACAGAGATCCCCGTTTTACATCAAAGTTCTGGGAAGGATTACAGAAAGCTATGGGAACGAAGTTGAAGTTCAGTACAGCTTTTCACCCTCAGATGGACGGGCAGTCAGAACGAACTATTCAAATTTTAGAAGACATGCTCCGAGCCTGTGCATTAGACTTCAAGGGAGTTTGGGATGAGAAACTATCACTTATCGAGTTTGCTTATAACAACAGCTATCAGGCTACAATTCAGATGGCCCCATATGAAGCACTCTATGGGAAGAAGTGTCGTACCCCTCTGCTATAGAATGAGGTGGGAGAAAGAAGAATTGTAGGACCGGAGTTTGTTGAAGAAACTTGTCAAGTGATTGATCAAATCAAGGAAAGAGTAAAGACAGCTCAAATTCGACAAAAGCACTATGCGGATAATCGACGTCGAGATCTGGAGTTTGCAGTGGGTGACAAAGTATTCTTGAAGATATCACTGGTGTGAGGCCTAAAAAGGTTTAGTAAGAAGGGGAAGCTGTGCCGCAGGTATGTGGGACCATATGAGATATTAGCTAGATGTGGTAATGTAGCATTTCAATTGGCTCTACCACCATCTATGTCAAGCGTTCATGATGTGCTCCATGTATCGTTATTGAAGAAGTATGTCAGGGATCCATCGCACATCTTGACCGCAGACCCCCAGACTTGACTGAATACTTAACCTTTGAGGTGGTACCTGTGATGCTCTCAAGCCGATAGGTACAACAACTTCGAAACAAGGATATTCATTATGTGAAAGTGCATTGGAAAAGCCAAGATGTCGAAGAAATTACTTGGGAAGCGGAGAGCACAATGAGGAAGGAGTATCCTAATCTTTTCGACGATCAAGGTACGTTCAAATTTTGAGGCCAAAATTTCTTTTAAGGGTGGGGGAGTTGTGAGACCTACATGCAAATTTCGGGACAAAATTTCTTTTAAGGGTGGGAGAGTTGTAAGACCCGCACTCCGTAAACCCGGTCTAAACCTTGGTTTTATGTCGTAGCAGGTCTTTCGATCATCACCGGGCCAGACGGGACTAGCGGATGAAAAATAGGTACAAAATCGGATCAAAGACGGTCAAATAGATGTTATTTTATGTTGACCGGTCGACGGTACCGGTCTTGGTACCGGTCGACCGGTCAGCTCTGCGCAGCTGAGTGCGGAGATCCAAAAATTGACTTCTGCGGGTCCCACTTTCCTAAACCCTAATACCTGAACTTTCCTAATCCTAATAGGGTTACTAAACCCTAATTCTAGCCTATATAAACACCATTAAACCTCCTCAAATCCTTTCCATTGTCTCTCACAAACCCTAGAGAAAAGAAGGAGGTTGGAAAGGAGAAGGAGCTAGGAAGAAGAAGGAGGTACTGCCATTACCGTTCGACGACGCTCACGTTACGCCAGTCAACGGTAAGTGTTTTAACCACTCTTCTTACCCTATGACTCTAGGATAGTTATAGGGGTGGATCAATACCCTGCAAAGTAGGTATTGATCTAAAACCCTAACTGGACCATAAAACCCTAAATTTTGCCGTCAAACCCTAGATTCAAGTTCCGAGATGATATTCATCGAAACTAGACTTGAATGAGTTGGGGATAACTCTAACTCAAAGCTCAGACTTAGAATGGATAGGAGAAACCCTGGAAATCCATAGAGATTGATCGACGGTAGTCGAAAAACCCAAAGTATGGTCTTCCGGAGACATACCGGTCGACTATACCGGTTGCACCCTATGTAACCGGTATGTTGCCACCGGTACCTTCCGGGGGGCTGGTCTGTGGGGACCGGCTAACCATACCGGTCGCCAGTCTTCCCCACAGAGCTGCGACAGGTAAATGCCACCGGTCAGCTCTGTGAGTGTATTTTGTAACCTTGTTGGTTTCCGACCAACGTGAAACCCTAAGAAACTATTCTAATGAAACCCTAATATTATGTAGGACTTGGTGACTTTTCGTTTGGATCTTGCGACGTGGAGCAAGCTATCAAACGAGCGTCAGGTAAGGGAATCTGACCTAAACCTAATAATTAATGGACAGTAAATCTTTATTAATGACACTGAATGTATATGATGTGATGATTGTGCATATTCACATGCCATCCTTTAATTTCAGTTATTATTATTGTTCATGCATTGATAAGATGTGATTGTTTTCGTTGGTGTGTGGAGTGGGGCATGGAGCCTGGGATCATTCCTCACACTGGCATTTTTGTAGTATTCTATCTTAACATGCTCGGTATGGGTGGGGCATCAGGGGAAGGTCGTGGTAAGGTGGTCTCCGATGTTGATGTTGGCCTGGCCATGGTTATGTGGCACTGTGGTCTCCGAGGTCGACGCTGGCTTGTCCACGATGCTTTACCTCTATCTCTATGCCGTAGGGAGTTATGTTGGGATAGGGTCAACCTGCGTATTGTTCTATCCTAGTGGGTTAGTTGCGGATAGGGTATCAGGGGAGTACAGGGATGCCTTAGCTCTATCTCTATGCCGTAGACGGCTGCGCTGGGATAGAGCATACATTGATGACATATAGGATTGGTTAGTTGCGAGCCCAGTTTGCAAGCCCTGGCCAGTATGGGCTTAGGTACTGGTATGGGTAGAGCATCATGGGAGGTACGGGGGTATCTTAGCTCTATCTCTATTCCATGATGGGTGCATGTGGGCCAATGGGGGTGTGATCCATGAGGTGCCACACACTTGTGTATAGAGGTGCGGGGGCCACCAAACCTTTCTATAGCACATTGCAAACTTAAACCAGACCACAGCATAAAATGATTGTTACTCATGCATAATATTGTGAAACTGTCTGATTGTCTTACTGAGCTAAGTTGTGAGCTCACCCTTTGTATATACATTATTTTTAGATGTTGATGCAGGTTACATGGTGGATGATTATGTGAACGCTCCGGCGTATGGTGATGTTGCTGCTCTGGGTGTACAGGCAGGAGAGGACAAGCATGACGCTTCATGCGAGTGCCCTTTCTACGTGTACCTTTGATTGGATTTTTATTTATTTGTTTCAGTTATTTTCAGTTGGATTAAGTGGATGTAAGGATATTATATTTTATGTTTGGATTTGAATAATTGGATATTCTGTTTAATTTATCAATAGATTCTCAATTCATTTATTTAAAGACTTCTGCTGTACTATTTATATTCTGATTGTGGTTATGTGCAGTGGTTTGTATGAGCGGACACGGTCTATTCGAGATCATGGTGTGAACCGTTGGTTCAATGACGGTTCACTCACACGATTATGATTGGTTTAGAATTGGGGTGTGACAGGTAATGCCTCACCCACAGGTCTTCCCCGCACCCCAGGTGGTTCTCCTTCACGTAATGCTGGCGAAGCAGGCAGTGGCGAGGTGGTTCACCAAGGAGAGAGTAGCTAGGGATCTGTCCATGTAACTAATATCATTTTTTTTATAGTGCTGATGGGGCGCCTCAGTGTCATTGCTGTAAGGGGAGCCCCTGTTTATGAATGTAGAACTGTTGTTTTTGAACTCTTTTGAGCATATACGAATGTAGTTGTCTTTGACTGACTTCAAATTATTCTGTCTTTAATTTCCTTGGACTTGAATTGTATATGGCCTAAACTGGCTTGACTGCCACTAGCCGATGTACGGCAGTCGAAATTAAGATTGGGGTTGTCTACCCTCCTTGCCCAAATACCGATGTGCACAAACTAGTGAACTCTTTTGGCTGTATGGGTTTAGGTTGGAGCTCTGTCTACCCTCCTTGGCCAAATGTGTCCATAAATCAGTGAACTCTTTTGGCCGCATGGGTCCCAATTTAGGTCGGATCCCCATCTACCCTCCTCGGCCAAATCTATTCATAAATTAATGAACTCTTTTGGCCGTATGGGTCACAATTTAGGTCGGAGCCCCGTCTACCCTCCTCGGCCAAATCTGTCTATAAATTAATGAACTCTTTTGGCCGTATGGGTCGCAATTTAGGTTAGAGCTCCTTCTACCCTCCTCAGCCAAATCTGTCCATAAATTAATGAACTCTTTTGGCCGTATGGGTCGCAATTTAGGTCAGAGCTCCTTCTACCCTCCTCGGCCAAATCTGTCCATAGATTAATGAATTCTTTTGGCCGTATGGGTCGCAATTTAGGTCGGAGCCACGTCTACCCTCCTCGGCCAAATCTGTCCATAAATTAATGAACTCTTTTGGCCGTATGGGTCGCAATTTAGGTTGGAGCTCCTTCTACCCTCCTCGGCTAAATCTGTCCATAAATTAATGAACTCTTTTAGCCGTATGGGTCACAATTTAGGTCGGAGCTCCTTCTACCCTCCTTAGCCAAATCTGTCCATAGATTAATGAACTCTTTTGGCCGTATGGGTCGCAATTTAAGTCGAAGCTCCTTCTACCCTCCTTGGCCAAATCTGTCCATAGATTAATGAACTCTTTTGGCCGTATGGGTCTCAATTTAAGTCGGAGCTTTTCCCACCGTCCTTCATTTCTTGCGCACTCTGACGTCAGTATTGAGACAATATTGGAAACCAGATGACACTTTCCTTGATTTAAAAATGATTGCCGCAATGGCCAGTGTCACATCATTGGAAAAAGCTACTGGTAAAATGGGCAGAGGTGCTCCGCATTCCATGCTCGAGGTATGGCTTGGCCATCCATGTCGACTAGATGGTAAGCGCCGCTCCGTAGTGCTTGTGTAACTTGATAGGGTCCTTCCCAGTTGGGAGTTAATTTTCCCTGATTGGTAAGGTCGGAGGTGATGGTTCTTTGGAGAACAAGGTCTCCGACCTTGAATGATCGTTGACGCACCTTCTTGTTGTAATGTCGGGTAACTTTTTGTTGGTGAGTAGCTATCCGGATTTGGGTCTGATCTCTTGTTTCCTCTAGGAGGTCTAAATTTGGGCGCAACCCTTCTTCATTGGAGGCAGGGTCATAGTTTGTGATCCTATGTGAGGGGATCCTTACCTCCAAGGGGACAACTGCTTCAGTGCCGAAGGCCAACCTGAACGGGGATTCTCCTGTGGCCGTTTTGGAGGTTGTTCGATCTGCCCACAAAATGTGCAACTGCTCATCCAACCATCGACCTTTGGCGCCCTCTAATCGAGATTTGATTCCTTTGAGCAAAATCTTATTGGTGGACTCTGTTTGTCCGCTGGTCTGGGGGTGTTTCACTATGCCACGTCGATGGTCAATGTGGTGTTCTTCGTAGAAAGTGAAGAAGGCCTTATTATCAAATTGCTTGCCATTGTCAGTGATGAGTACCCGTGGAACACCATAGTGATAGACAACAGACTGCTTGAAAAAATTCAAGGATTGTGCTCTTCGGTATGCTAGATACTGCCTCTGCCTCGGCCCATTTAGTAAAATAGTCCACTGCGACTATGACGAATTTCCTTTGATGGCGGGCAGGGGGAAACGGACCCATGATGTCCATTCCCCAGGTGGCAAATGGAATTGGGGCTGCTTCAATGGACCTCAGGGGGGCGACTGGGAGGTGGGGAACGGGGGCATAGATCTGGCACTTCCCACATCTTCTGACGTAGTCAATGCATTCCTTCCGCATTTTCAGCCAGCAATAGCCCTGTCGCGGTATTTTATCAGCGAGGACTCTCCCCCCTTGATGCGCTCTGCAAATACCTTCATGTACTTCCCGAATTGCCATAGCTGCTTCTGATGGGCGCAAACACCACAGCAGGGGGAACGTAAGGCTTTTTTGTAGAGAGTGTCCGCCTCCACCACGTAATGGGTGGCCTTCGATTGTATCCGCCTAGCCTCCTTTCTGTCCTCCGGTAGGATGCCCTCTCAAAGAAATGAATGGATCAATCCACGATGGTTCTGATGCTGCTGGTAGTATCATTCTGGAGCTGGGATCCACGGTCGGATGTGATAAGGTTTTGGTATACACCGAATGATCGAGATCTGATAGATCCGAGGTGGCCAGCTTGGAGTGGGCATCTGCCTGTGAGTTCTGATCCCGAAGTATGTGGTGTAGGGTGAAACTGTCAAAAACCGAGACTGCCTCCTGCACCTTTCGTAAGTATGCGGCCATGCTAACCTTCTTTGCCTCGTACTCCCCATTCACCTGGCGCACCACCAATTGAGAATCGTTGGATGCCTCGATCCTCCTCGCCATTACCGCCTTGGCCAGGCGAAGTCCGGCGAGCAAGGCTTCGTATTCTGCTGCATTATTGGACGCCTGAAACTTGAACTGTAGGGCGCATCAAATCTGAAAGTCCTCGGGACTAGTGAGTATGAAACCAGCACCGCACTGAGTCTTGTTCGAGGCTCCATCGACAAATAAGGTCCAAGGTCGCAAAGTGCTTTCTTTGCCTTGGCTGGCCGCTGCTTCCTCTGCTTCTTCGGGAGGAGATGACGCAATAAGAAAATCGACCAAGGTTTGAGCCTTAATGGCCATGCGAGGCTTGTAGCTGATGTCAAATTCTCCCAATTCAACAGCCCAATTGATCATCCGGCCCGAGATGTCCGACCTCAATAAAATTTTCTTCAGGGGCTAATCGGTTAGGACGGTAATGGAGTGCGCTTGGAAGTATGGCCAGAGCTTTCTTGCTGACATGACTAACACGAGGGCAACCTTCTCGATGAACTTGTATCGAGTTTCAGCATCCAGAAGAATCTTACTAACATAGTAAATTGGACATTGCGCGCCATCCACCTCCTTGATAAGCACGGTGCTGACCGCCTTCGAGGACACTGCTAAGTATAGCTCCAACATGTCCCCTACCTCGGGCTTAACTAAGAGCGGAGGAGATGCCAAGTAAGTCTTTAATGCCTCGAACGCCTGCTAGCATTCGTCAGTCCACTTGAAGGTCTTGTTGCCCTTCAGAGTCTGAGAAAAGGAGAGACACTTATCTGTCGAACGAGACATGAACCGGCTGAGTGCGGCCACTCGACCGTAAGCTCTTGCACTTGCTTCACTCTTGTTGGAGCTAGCATATCGAGAATGGCAGTAATCTTCGAGGGGTTGGCCTCAATGCCGCGGTTGGAAACCATGAATCCAAGGAACTTGCCAGAAATGACGCCGAATGCACACTTGGCAGGGTTGAGGTGCATTCTGTGCTATCGTAGCACTCTGAATGCTTCCTCCAGGTCTTTCACATGATCTTCCCCTACCAGGATCTTTACGAGCATATCATCGACGTACACTTCGACATTCTTGCCGATCTGTTTTGCCAAGATCTTGTTCACCAGCCTTTGGTATGTGGCCCCCGTATTTTTAAGACCGAAAGGCATAACATCATAGCAAAAGAGGCCTCGGTTGGTGACAAAGGCAATTTTTTCTGAGTCAGCCGTGTGCATCTGGATCTGGTTGTAACCAGAATAGGCGTCCATGAAGCTTAACTGTGCATGTCCGGCTATAGCATCGATGAGCTGATCGATTCGAGGCAGGGGGAAACTGTCCTTTGGGCATGCTTTGTTTAAATCGGTGAAATCAATGCAAATTCGCCACTTGTCTCCCACCTTGGGAACCATAACGACATTTGCAAGCCATTCTGGGTAGTGGATTTCCCTGATAAATCCAGCCTGCAATAACTTCTCGACTTCATCATCGATGAAACGTTGTCGAGATGCAGTAAACGTCCGCTTCTTCTGGCGTACCGGCCGGTGTCGAGGGTCAATATTCAAGCAATGTTGCGCGATGTCTCGCAGTATTATAGGCATATCGGCGGCGGACCATGCACAAATGTCTGCATTCTCCCTTAAGAAATTTATCAACTCTATTTTCCTTGGTTCCGTGAGCGACGACCCAATCTGGATCGTTCTAGCAAGATTTTCCTCCACCAGGGGGACTTGGATTAGGTCCTCGGCGGGGGTCCCTCTCTGCTGCTTGGGATCGTCCCGCAAATCTTCAATGTGCACCTGTAGTGTCTGGGTCGGCTTTTTATAGTCTGTGAACTCAGCGGAGTAGCACTTTCGAGAGACAAGCTGGTATGCCCGACATTCCCCGACTCCTCTTGGTGTGGGGAACTTGATGACTAGATGGTATGGAGAAGGGACCGACCTGAGCGCTATTGTCACACCCCAATTTTGGTCTAACCAGAATGGTGTAATGAACCG
>CM053272.1:11256430-11282996 GCA_028583415.1 Protea cynaroides | reverse complement strand
AAGCAGTGTATCCAGGCCTCACCCCGGCATCCCTCGGGAATGCCCATAGAGGGAGGGCTAAAAGGCCCCTCGGTAGGTAGAGACTACAAGGACCTGAGACCACCTCCCGTGATACTCTCGACATAATAGTTATCGCTAAAGTAATGGCGATCGACGATTCCAATGCACAAGACTTGAGTTAGAGATAGAGCTAAAGTGTTTGAGACCCGCCAAAGATTAACGTTTATTGACATTCTCATCACACCTCCCGACATACTCGTTCGCATCAAGCACATCAACCACACACATACAAGCACATGCCTATTCCTATCATCATCATCATCATCATCATCATGTTATAAACAATAAAAGTAAATATGCATGAACAAGTAATAGAAATATTGGATGGCATGTTTTTATGCACATTACAAACATATTCGCATAGAATCAAACATAGCATAGGACTCAAGAAATAGAAAATAGTTTATTATTAACCAATTTAGTTTGGGGTTAAGGTTCCTCACCTTAGCTTGCTATAAGATACTTTTCCAAGCTTTAAATTCACCTTTACAATGTTATTATATTGCTAGAAGACCTAACAAAATCATTGGGGTCCTCATGGTTTGTTCCCACATTCCATTAAACGCTCATTCCATGGTCTGAAACCATGAATCATCCTCCTAGATGGCTTTCCCATGCATTCTCCTAGGGTTTTCCATGAAAACCTAACCATGGATGGATGGTTTGGGTTTCTCCGAGATCACTCTCTCTCCAATAACTATCCTAAGGTCTGTAGAAACTCATGGAATTAGTATCCATACCTGAGAAGATTAATCTTTCTCTGTAACTCTTCCCGTTTTTGCTAGGTTCTCTTCCTTGCCTCTCTTCTTCCACTTTCCTTCTCCACTCTCTCTCAATTCAATTAGGGTTGTGAAAGGAGTGAAAAGTGGCTTAGGGACGTCCTTTAAATAGACTAGGAACATCCTAAATAAGTCCCATTAAGATTTGGAAAGAATCTCAATCGAAAAAATATAGAAATTTCCTAATTTCTATATTCGCAGAACCGAGGGTCGATGGGAGGGTTGATGATCCCATCGACCCTAGGGTCTTAAGCCGTCCGACCCTCCCTCCAAACCAAGGGTCTGACTTTTCGTTTTGGGAGGTCCGACCCTTCTTAGCTGGGTATGCGACCTTCCCTATTTTAAGTGTTTTTGGGTCGATTTGATACCTGGGATCTCGATCTCCTTCACGCCCTTGGTCCATTTGACTCGTCCATGATGGGTAAATCTGGTTCAAGGTGGTAAGACCGGGTTAGATTGACACGGGTTTTACAGCTATCATATCAGGTCTTCCTAGCAAAGCATTGTATGAAGACAGGACATCGACTACTAGGAAGTTCATCGTGACCCGAGATTCTCGAGGGTAAGTGCTGGCCCTGACGGGCAACCGGATGGATCCCTTTACTGTTACTAGATCACCCAAAAAACTGACCAAGGGGTAATCTACAGGCAATAAATACTCGTGGGGAATTTCCATGCACTGGAAGACTTGCCAATATATGATATCAGCGGAACTGCCAATATCGACCATTATCTTGTGGACATCGCTGTCTTCTACCCTCAGGGTGATAACAATGGCGTCTTCGTGAGGCAGTTCGAGACCGCACAGATCTTCATCGCTGAATGTCAGAAAGTCTCCTGTGCGAGCCCTCTTACCGGGCCACTCTGTAGACTTGACACTTCTTGCATAGGCCTTTCAAGCCTTGGCAGATGTATTGCCAACCGCGGGTCCTCCAATGATAGTCATTGCCTTCCGTCCTTGCCTGGAGGGATCATACATGAAATTGTCCACCATGGCCGGTGGCCGCCTCGACCAAGGAGGGTCGGCTACTTGTTATAGCTTCCTCTTGTACCGACCTGATCTCTGACATTCTCGATGCGTCCTTCGCACTTAGCAGGTCGTGCCTTAGTTTTGCAGTGCCGACGATACTCACGTGATCACAGGGCAGTTCTACTGCTAGAGGTGAGTCAAGAACATACAATGGCGACGGCGAACGAGTTTGGTCCTTGCGTTGTCATGGTAGCCTAGGGTCGATTTTGAGTCGAGTCCTTCCTCTTGTTTCCAGAGAATTCAATACCCTTCCTTGTTCATGCACTTGTGGAGGAGTTGGGCTAAGGGTAGGGGCGAACTGACAACGGATGACTCTGATGTCCCGATTCGCCGGGGTCGGTCCTCTTTCTCGCCTTTTTCCCTGCTGGCGAGGTTGCTGCTCAGGATGCCTGTCTGGATATTGAGGCTCTACTGCCCTGTCTCTTCTTCTCTCCTCTCTTGGAGGATCTCTGCGATCTTCTCTTTTGTCTACCCTCCTGGGTTCTCTTCCTTCCGTCCTTCTTGGTTCCCTTTCGGGAGTTCTCTCCCGTGGTGGGAGGGGTGGTCTTCTCTACTCTTCCCCTGATGTCGCAGGTACCCTCGGGGCACTATGATCCACATATTGCTTATACTATCCCCTTCTAATGAGGTCCTCGATCTCTGCCTACAAGTTCCAACACTCATCGGTGGTATGACCAATGTCCCGATGGTATTGGCAGTACTTGTTCGGGTTTCTCCGTCGCGCTTCGATTAAAATCTTCTGGGGCCTTTGGAGATAGCCGTCATTAGCGATGAGCGTATAGACATCTCTGAGGGGCCTGTTGAGCGGGGTGTAGTCAATGAACTTCTTCTGGATTAGGCCTCGAGCTATAGCTTCCTCTCTTCTCGACCTCTTGTGTTCTCCTGGATGTGTGAGGTCCTGCCTTTCGTCTGTTCACTTATTGGGAATGTCGACTAAGCCCTTGCTGGCTTCGTAGATCTCGTTAGCTGTGGCGAACTTCTCACATCAAGCCAAGAGTTCTTGTAAGTCGGCCGGCTCCTTTTTTGCAATGGAGAATCTGAGCTTTGGGTCAGTGATTGCTGCTCTCAACGTAGCGAAGTGGACTGATTCTTTTATGTCTTTCACTTGCAGCACCTCCAAATTGAACCTGGCCAAGAAAGCCCGCAGGGTCTCATCAGACCTTTGCCTCATATTCATGAGATGCGCGCTTGTCTTCTGCTGCATTCTACTTCCCTGGAAATGCATTCTGAATAGCTTTCCCATGGTTTTAAAAGAGTCAATAGATCGCGGAGGCAAGTTGTTAAACCACATCCGGGCTGCGCCTTTCAAAGTAAGGGGAAAGGCCCTGCACATAATTGCATCTGGGTTCGCGTGAAGGACCATTGCGCCCACAAAATTGTTCAAATGGTCGACAGGATCGGTGGATCCATCGTAAGAATCCACGGGCGGCATGCTAAACCGCTTTGGCAAGGGGACCCTCATAATGATATCGGTCAAAGGGTTGTCCGTAGAGTAGTCTCTGTCTTCTTTTGGGGTTACGCCTACCTTTTCCATTGTCTCGACCTTTCGGTGCAGGATTGTTAGCTGATCCGCTATCCTTGTGGCTACCTCCGGGTCCATGGGAGCCTTCTGTTTGTCTGCCCCCATGACGACCTCTGGTAGCAGAGCTTGTGGCGGTGTCAAGAGTTCTTCCAAGGCATCTTCTCCTCCTTCATGCGTCGCTCTTGGCTGCAGACCTAACCTCTCTCGAACTGGTATCCTCCCATGTTGTGAGGTTGATCCTGTTCTACTTATTTCCGGATCCAGGTGCACTTTGGTCCCATTTCTGACGGGTCTGCCTCCGTTTTGCCCAGGAGGATCCCGAGGTGGGTCCATAGGGGGATCAGCCCCCTTTCGCGGGTCTATCGGGGGAATGACTCCTGGTGGTGGACGGGAAGTAGCCTCAGCAACTGGGGGCTGCAGCCCTTGTACAAATCTAGTTAACACCGCGAGCTACTGAGCCACGGTCTCGAACTGTTCATAAGTGACGAACGCCTCATGTGAGGGCACTTGATTAGCCGCTTGCTTCTCTCTATCCTTCTACTGTCTGTGTTCCGACCTATCTCCATCTTCGGGGTTCGACCGCTGTTCAATTAGATGGGGGTCGGGATTGACCATATGACTTCTTGTTCTCCTCGGGCTCATGTCTCAGGATTTCTTTCTCGTTAGCTTTCGACGTTAAATCTCTCTGGCCCCACGGTGGGCGTCAAACTGTTTCAGTCCTGATCCATCTCGGAGGCCCACGACGCTGACTAGACCTGCCAGACAAGCAAAGACAAAGGGGGAGGCGGGCCTGTGGCCCCGGGCCCACTCCGATGCCATAGTTAGGGCTCTGTGAACAGTTAGTGGGCCCGATGTCGAGCCTACAAAATGTATTTAGGTGGGTTAAGTGAGAAATTCTCCGTCCTAGGTGTCAGAGTGAGAATCCCAAGGCTGAGTATTAAATGTTCTTGTCCCTGAAATCTCGGGATTTGACCTATTTATAGTGAATAGGCATTTTCCCTAAATGTCGCTTTTGCCCTTTGCTCATGTGTTTGGATTCATGAAGATGCTTTCTTATATCCAATCGAGAGCATCCACGTGGCCTACTGATTGAGTCCTACGTGTCGCGATTTTATTGGTGGCGTGGCAGATTCCCCCAACACTTGCCTCGTTACCCTACTGAATCTGTAGGGTTCGGCTGAGCAAAGAAGAAGATTAGAAAATCCCCCAACATATATATATATATCTGCAATTTTTATTTAAAACTTCCTATCTCATTAGTGGTCTTCGGTGATTTTTAGTTTGGATTCCCAACTCATTAGTGGCCTTCGGTGATTTTTGGTTTGGAAAGGAAGGGAAAAAAATCTTGAAACCTTTCCTTTTTGGATTATGTATTTGGAGAGATGCAGACGATGGGTTGGGAGGGGAATCGGGAGATGTATAGGATGGGGTCGGTCGATCATGAGGAGATAATTTAAGATTTTGAATTACCAAGAGAAAAAGGTAAAAGTTTGTTTTTTTGGAAAATTCCCTTTGTTTATATGGCATTAATCTATTGGATCCGAGCCCTCCATCCGAGCCGACCCCCCAATCGGCTCAGCTTGTCGACTGGGCGGTCGGCTCTGATGGAGGGCTCGGATCCCTCCGAGTGCCACATGGCTGCCATCCATCCGGGCCGCCCAGTCTCCCGCCCAAACCCAGGCAAGAGACGATTTCTGTTCCTCCCCCACTGTCTACTGTACCCCCTTCTCCATTGTGTCCTTTCCATCTCCCCCCACCCCTTCTCTCCCCCTCCGCTACAACTCAAGTTGTAACACCCCTTCCATTACTCTCTCTCTCTCTCTCTCTCTCTCTCTCTCTCTTCCCTACGACTCCACTCCCTCCCGCACCCCTTCCCCTGCCCTTTCTCTCTCTCCCCCGCCCCCTGCCTCCCTCCCTCTCTCTCTCTCCCCCCCCCCTTGCTCCCTCCCAAATCCTCTCTCTCTCTCTCTCTCTCTCTCTCTCTCTCTCTCTCTCTCTACTACGTGTAAAGACTTAAAAACTTAGTTTATTTTAATCGTTCTACCTTGAATAATGGAAAATAATTTATTCTATATTTATATTAAAAAAATCCAAGGAAAATGTTGGTTACAAAGAGATAAAGTGAAAGTAGGACTCTTTTAACAAATCCCTAACAATAGGGTGAGGAATAATAAGGAGATTCAAATTTTGGTATCACGTTAACCACATTTGAATTCAGATTTAAATTGTCTTAAAATTCAAATTCAAATCTAGTCAATCTTATCCTTAACACCCCCCCCCCCCCCTCTTCAAGTAGATGGTTGTTGTTGAATCAATCATCAATTTGTCCCTCAAAAACTCAAACCGAATTGTGGATAACAGTTTGGTCATGATATCCGCAACTTGATCCTTCATCGAAATAAAGTGCACTTCAAGTTGGTGTTTGGCAATGAGTGACTGGACAAAGTGGAAGTCAACTTCTATATGCTTTGTCCGAGCATGAAATATCGGATTGGCCGTGAGATATGTAACCCCTAAATTGTCATACCATAGTGTTGGTGCATTCTGAACTAGCATCCCAAGTTCTTGTAGTAAGGACCGTAGCCAAACGATCTCAGTTGTGGCATTGGCCGCCCGATATTCCAACTCTGAGGAGGGCCTTGCGATGGTTGCTTGTTTCTTTGCAGACCATGAAATGAGTTTTTTTGTTAAGATATATAGCAAACCCAGTTGTTGATCTACGATCATCGACACACCCAACCCAATCTTCATCACTATATGCTTGCAGTTGTTGTGTCGAATTGGGAGATATGCGGAGACCATAAGTGATTGTCAACTTGAGATATCAAAAAATTCACTTCACAGCCTGCCAATGATCATCAGATGGTTTCTACAAAAATTGACACACCCTGTTGACTGCGAATAAGATGTTTGGACGATTCAAGGTGGCATATTGGAGAACCCCAACCATGCTTCGATAGGAGGTGGGGTCATCCATTGGATTGCCACAACCCTGAAACAACCGAGAAGTTGAGGCTTTGGGTTTGGAGCCATCCATTCCACTTTTGAGGAAAAGATCCCTAATGTATTTTTGTTTGGATAACAGAAGGCCATGCTGTCATGAAGCACTTCCACAACCAAAAAGTAATGTAGTTTCCCAAGATTGTGAATGGCAAATTCAGCACTAAGGCTGTGTTTGGTATCATTTTTGTTTTTGATTTTTGTTCAAATTTATAGTTTTGAAGAGGTTTGACATAATTTATAAGTACTATTTATGAAAAATAAAAATAAAAACAAGTCAAAATTCAAAAAGAGATCTCAACCTCTTTTTGATTTTTGGTCAAAAAATATTTTTGTTGTGTTTTGCGCAAAACACTTAAAACATGTGTTAAAATAAAAGGTTAAAAAAATAATTTAATTTTTTTTTATAAAACCACCCCAAATCAAACCCTCAAACACTCTTCTCGTTGACGAACGGAAGTAAAGCACAGAGACGCAGACCTGCAACTTCGTCCTAGAAACAGCTCTGACGACGACGACAATCATTCCAACAGAGGCGACGTCGTTTCTCCAAAGACGGTTCCTGATTTGATTTCTTTCCATAATCCCTATGTATTTGATGTGGGTTCTTTTAGGGTTTCATTCTTCTTCTCAACTCCTTCTCTTTCATCATGGCCTTTTGTCTCCATTGAAACAGTGGTCGCTGTCTCCCTTGTTTTCATTTTTATTATATAATTTTTCCTTCTTAATGTTTTATCTCCCTTCTCCTATTTTTTTCTTTCTCAATTGAGATTGGATCACTTGACAGAGGAAGAGGAATAGACGCTCCATGACAGAGGAAGAGGAAGACTTTCAAAATCATTTTTAGACATAATATGTCAAATCTGTTTTTCATTCTACCATCTATTTTTATTATAGCTACCAAACAACATTTTATTTTTGAACAAAAATTATTTTCAAAATGATTTTTGTTAAATAGATAAAAAAAACAAAAACAAAAATAAAAATGATACCAAACATAGCCTAAGTAACTTTAACAAAGTACGAATCATAGTAGAGTCGGAACCTCTGAGGACAATATCGTCCACATATACTAGAATGTAAAGATGATGAGAGTCCTTCAGCTAAATGAACAGGGATGTGTCCATTTTTTAACCTTTAAAGCCCAATGTGTCCAAAAAATTGCTCAATCTTGTGAATCAAGTCCTTGGTGCCTCTTTTAATCCATACAAGGACTTGTGAAGCCGACTGGCATAGTCCTGTTTGTCTGGATCAGTAAACCTCAATGGTTGAGCCATGTGAACCACCTCATTTAACATGTCATGCAAAAAAGCATTGCTAATATCAAGTTGATGCATGTCCCATCAGTAATTGACAAGATGGATCTGACTCTAATAGGCTTGAGTACATGACTAAACATTTCATTGTAGTCTATGTTTTCATGTTGGTGAAACCCTTTGGTAAGAAGACGTGTCTTGTACCAGTCGAGGGTATCATCTGCGCTGTGCTTTATTACAGCCAACAATATTCTGTTCGAGAGTTGGATGGACGAGAGTCCATGATTCATTTTTCAACGAGGCATTGTACTTAGTGGCGATAGCCTCACGCCAACCCTAGTGCTTATTTTCTTCAGTGAAAGACGTTGGCTCCACTGCATTGTTGCATTCTATCAAATGGACCGAGGGGAGAAGATATCTCGATGAGGGATTACCATGAACTCGCAATTGCATGGTATGTGTTCTTTGAGGAACCGTAGCCTCGACCGTTGGTGGAACCATGGATTGTTCAACTTCTGTGAGAGGAAATTTCAGACACTGGGGAGTAATAGTTGGATCTACAATATCACTGGCTACTGGCTCATTTAATATTGGTGGATCAATGATGGGTGATGAGGTGGTTTGTGGAGTCATACCTCGAGATGGAGCTGTTGCACCTTGGTTCCCTAGAGATGCAAGTTGAGGGGTGATACCCGAAAGCCATGTGGTAGATTCCATTTTGGTGGATGTGGGTGGTTTAGGAACCGATTAATATGAAATTTGTCCCTCATAAATTTTGCATGGCGTGCTATTTACATGCGATTTGTGTGAATATCATAACAACGATAACCAAGAAGATTTGGACTGTATTCAAGAAACACACATGGTATGGTTCAAAATGCAATATATGAGTATTATACTGCCGAGGAAAAACTACACAGCCAAAGATTTTAAGAAACGTGTAATCAGCGGTTTAGCAGTTTTGAGAAAGGATTATTTTAATTTAACACATGAGTAGGCATGCAATAAATCTAGAATATTGCAATTTGAAAAGCATAGGTCCAAAGTCGGAATGGGACGGAGCCGTGGGCTAGAAGGGTTAATCCAGTGTCAACAATGTGCTTTATTTTCCTTTATACAACACCGTTTTGTTCACGGGTGTGGGGACATGTCACATGATATATAATACCCTCTTTTTGTAGGTATTGATTTAGTCGTTGGTATTCCCTACTCCAGTCAGATTGTAAAACTTTGATAGCTTTTGAAAATTGTCTCTCATCCATGTTTTTAAAATTGATAAACATGGTAGGGACATCCGATCGACAGAGGATAAAGCCAAGTAAATTTAGTAGCATCACCAATAAAAATCACAAAGTATTTGTGTCCAGTGGAGGAAATAACAGGGATAGGTCCCCAGACATCACTAAACACCAAATCAAGTTCATTTTCACTAATGCTACCAGTACTAAATAGTGGAGTCTTTTGATCCTTTTCCATTAAACAGGAAGGGCATTTATGGAAAGTAGAACTGGAAATACAGGGTAAAGAGTTAGAAGTGAGGATTTTTCAAACCATACGTGGTTGAGGATGCCCAAATCGAGCATGCCATGCATCAGCTAATGTGGACAGCCTTGGGCGATGGATTATTAATGGATTGAAGGCCCGTCAGTTGTTAGAGTCCATCTCTAAGGGTTCCTAAGTGCAATAGCCTCTTTGTCGGTTGATCCTTCACAAGGAAAAATTGAGGCTGAAATTCAAAGAAGCAGTTGTTATCTCTTGTAAAGTGATGAACCGATAGCAAGTTTTTGGTCATTTGAGGAACATGAAGAATATGTGAAAGCTTAAAAGTGTTATGAGATGGAGCTTGAAAAACAGTGAACCAAAGTTTGTGATACGTAAACCCATACCATTACCGACCCCATAAATAATCTTTGCCATTGTAGTTGCCTGAGATATGTAAATTAGACAGGTCTAATGTGATGTGATGAGTGGCAACGGATACCAATCGATCACAAAAGAAGGAGGTGTTGGTAGTATACCAACCATATTCGCAGTTGGTGGGGTAGTGGATGCTCCAGAATTTGAATACCGGAAGCACTTAATCGCAAAGTGATTAGTGCGATTACATATTTGGCATCATTCTTTCTTCTTTGATTTTTGGCCATTGCTTCTGTTATGAGCCACATTGTTGTGGACAGATTGGACTTGTGACTTTGTCCGATTGGCAAGAGAGTGGTTGGAGGTTGGTGCATGAGACATATTGGCTTCAATAATGCTAGTCGCATTTTTTTAGTCTGAGTTCATTACTCAATAACAGTCTATGTAAATCGTGGAACTGAATTGGCTCGGTTTTGGTTGCCAGAGCAGCCACTATGTCACTGTATTCATTGCCTAAATTTCAAAAAATTATGGCATGGAGTTCCTCGATGCCAATCGGTTTGTTTGCTACAGCCAGTTGGTTAGAGATATACATTACCTCCTTCAGATAATTTCCGATGCTCTTGTCTCCTTTGCAATTGTTTTGTAACTGTATATGTAGTATGTGAGAGAGAGTCGAATGCTGTTTGCAAGGCCTTCCAAACCTCGGCTGTTGTGTTGAGGCCGATCACATAAGGAAGGGTGTCAGTTGTGAAGGAAGCAAGAAGCCAACTCATGACGAGTTGATCCTTTCTTACCCATTCACGTTTGCCGGGTTTCGTGCTGGTGTTGCAGTGCCTTCAGCAATAAGTAGGGATTTGGGAGGTTCGACGATGGAGCCATCAACGTAACCAAGCAAGTTTTGGCTTCTTAGCAATTGAAGTTGAGTCTTCCATAGTAGGAAGTTATCGGCCACTAATTTAATGGTGAGATTATGGTGGAAGGTAGAGGGAGTGGAATTGCTACCGGTTGCTGGAGCAGAGAGACTTGAGGTGGAAGTGGTGGAAGAAGACATCGTGGAAGAAGAACATGATGATCGGCTAGACTATTGATACCATGTAAAGAATTAAAAAATGGATTCACATCGTCTCCTCCCAATGGTTCTCGGAGGATGCGGCAACCTATCTCGAGTTTCTGGTGAAGCCGGATACCCTCTACCGGCTTGTCGACCGGGTGGGCTCGACATGGGCCTCGATTCACCAAGAACCACGTGGCAGCCATCCAAGACAGGTTGCCACTGTCCTCCCAAAACCACTGGTAGGAGAAGATGCGGACCCTTAAAAACTGAGTTTTTTTAATCGTTCTACCTCTTGAATAATGATAGACGATTTATCGTATATTTATATTTGAAAATTTATATTTGAAAAGCCAACGTAAGTAGATTCA
The DNA here is from genome assembly GCA_028583415.1 of Protea cynaroides. Taxonomy (NCBI): domain Eukaryota; kingdom Viridiplantae; phylum Streptophyta; class Magnoliopsida; order Proteales; family Proteaceae; genus Protea; species Protea cynaroides. The sequence goes on along the minus strand of CM053272.1, from coordinate 11,272,067 downwards.
AATTTTGCTATCACGTTAACCACGTTTGAATTCGAAATTAAATTGTTTTAAAATTCAAATTCAACCGTAGTCAATCTTATCCTTTTAGCACTACGAACCCTAGCCCATAACACCCCATCCTCTGAGTTCTCTCCCCTACTTCCCATAGCAGCCCCTCCCCCACTACATATTGTATCCCCTACCCACCACACCATTGCTCCCACCTCGGTCCTCCCCTTTATAGTGAGATCCCATCACACCCAATCTCACCTCTACCCATGGTTTTAGTAATTGGTGGCCGATGCTGAAATAGATCTGATATCGATACGGATCGATTGGGATTAGGCTAACACCGTTGCTCCCACCACACTGATTAACCCAACAAAGACTGACCCAGACCAATTACTAAACGGGTTGGCATAGTCCTGGACCGATTAATAATCAAGCATTCACAGTATAGAGGTGTAGCCCGACAAACTCCCAACCAAACTAACTGATTTTATTGCCCCTAACCCTAATACATAACCGTAAATTTCTTCCTAGCTAGGTCGATTCTCAATGGTGTCAATATAGAAATCAGAACAAAAATCAAGCAGCAGAAATGTTCCTTAAAGTGGATGGTTAATGTTCAGGGACGTCCCTACATGAATGAGAAATCCCCCCAACGTGTAGAACTTGAGTTCTTAGTATATGATTGTTTATGCCATCTTGGATGAGAATTGAGTGTTAGTAATTATGTTGACAATAATTTCAAGTATTAATATTATAAATATTAAAATACTTGCAAATTTTAGTACTAATTTAAATGCCATGCATTTGAAAATTCTTTAACAAGATTAGCCTAAATGTGATAAATGTGTCCATGCCTCATGGACCAGTTAACATGAAATCGATTATGGACTAGTAGGCATGCATGTGTTGCAACCCATTTACAAACCGATTAAACCGATTAGTATAAGACCAATTATGGAATGAGACCACTGGACCGAACATAAATATGTCCATTTCTCGCCAATGAGGATCGATGAGTTAAACGAGTCAGTCACAATGTGATGTATTGAATTGCAGATGACCAATTAGGCCTGACCGAAACCGACCTATTGACCCCCCCTAGTTGAAGCCATCGCTTGGGTTTCTCTGTTTGGTTGGAAATGTGCCCTTAAATGGCACATGCTGGGAAGAAAAATCTCTCCCAATCTCTTTTTTTCTGCGTGTTATTATTCTATTAAATCCATGCAGAATATTCTATTTCAATTTGAATTTCAACACAGTTGGTTTTTTCTCTCCTCTCCATATCATGTTTGATGTTACTAGAGAATATTCTCTTGATGAATAGTAGAAATGGTCTTGACTTGAGCCTCATAAATACTATTTGTAGGGTTATTTGGGAGGCTAGGAATTCCTATATTCTTGGATGGTCAGAATCTAGACCCAATGGTCATTTTGAGGAAACCTTAGGCTATGACTCAGTGAATCAGTATGGTGAGTATTATTCGGCATCTCCCCCACTCTCTCTCTCTCTCTCTCTCTCTCTCTCTCTCTCTCTCTCACAACCCAATTTATATTGTCATCTGAACTGAAGAACAGAGGTTTCTTAACCTTGTTAAGTTTCAGATCTCCATTCTTTAGTGAAGCAATGCCTGGAATAATCCGACTCCATCAAGCTTCAATACTTGACTATACAATCTTGACATCTCCATCCTTTAGCAAGGCAATGATGGGAAGAAACCAACTCCATCAGGCATCAGTACTTCAACAATCTAGACATTAAAACTGCCTTTAAAGACCATTTTTCCATGAATGCTGCCTATGGATGGAAGCTAAGCCAAAAATTCAAGACTATTTCAGCTGAACTGATGCACTAACATTGGCAGGATACCACATCCAGGATACCAAAATCCGGATTTTTATGTCTGGATCCAGTCCAAGGAGATGGAAACATCCAATGACCATGGGTAGCACTCGAGTAGAATATCCTGTATGCTAACCATGTTCATAAACACCCTGTGAGACTGATCAGAACAATACATAGAAGAAATCAATTTCAATGAGTAGAGTGGTGCTACATGCCTTCATCCTGTAAGCATCCCATGTTCAAAACACCCTTTTCATGCACATTAGCTACATCACTTTCTCCCTGCAGACGATCAGCTCCCAATTAGACTCCATTTTTGTACCCATCAAGTTCCCATTAACAAAAGATATCTTGCCCTCAGTATTAAAAATCTATCTTCACCCTGTTACATCCTATTTGTTTCGGTATGTATCCAATGGTGAAGGCCCCAAACTGCATGTTGTCACTGCACACTGCAGCTTTCTGGGTATCATCATCTTTTCCAGGTTAAATCAATAAACTCTTCAGTTGCCACAAAATTCCATCATAAACTGTCTAGACAATCGGCGGTGCTCGTCTTTCCCATTCTTAATAACTGATGATCCCTGCCATCTCAAAACCCCAAAAATTTTAGCAAAAATCGGTGGCAAAACCTGGCAGTGTAGTTAGATTGCCACAACCATTCCAAAGCATAAATGTAAGGACAACTGGGAAAGAGTGTGATGATCCCAGATGTCATCCTCCTATTGAAACAGATGATCCCACACATCGCTCAACTTGGGAGTTTCCAAAAGCCCCGTCGCACTGGTGCATCATATCATAGCCTTTACAGGAAAAGCTCATCTAAATGCAGGCATACAAAATGAAGCCAAAAAAATTAAAAAAATAAATACCTATTCAAGAAAAGTATCACTGTTATGGTAGCCAGAAGATTCTTATTTCTTTCATCATCTAAAGTTCTTGCCATCCATTATCTCAGTCCAGGACAAAGTGGGTCTTGGATGTCAATCAGTGAACAAGGTACAAGTTGAAAACCAAAACAATAAAGCTTGCATGTAAAATGAAAGAAAAGGAAAAGATATGGATCCAGACAGGACAGTTTAATAAGGTAACAGAAAATGGCAGTCCCTTATCAATTTGGCAGAGCAACTGGACAAAGACTGGAGCTCACCACACTGGATACTTCCCTGCTTGGCGATTTCAGTCACCTGCAAGAAGGAAGAATCCTGTCAACACTATTCTTTCTTCCTCTCATCCGTTCACGCACGTGTTCACGTGTGTGACTGGGAATAAAACAAAATATTGTTTAGCCTCCATCAACAAGGCATGTGTATAAAGGAAAGAGGCTCAAAAATTAGAGTAATGGCCCTTGGTTTTAAGGAAAGATATTATTGTGGTTAGGATGGTGAATGGAAAACACCAGCTTTGTTTCTGGAAGCATTTTGAATCTTTGACGTCCACCTCATGAAACAAGAAACTACATCGTTTTTTTTTTTTCATATCAGTACATACTTGGAGAAGGCCTTTATTCAACATCACTTTAATTGTTTTCATTACTGACTAGGGATAAGATTGAAGAATATTGGTAACAAATATCCAGGGCAATAAAGGTAATAGCGGTAAAGGTTGGCAATAAAGGGAGTTGGTGATTTAGATTCACGCAAGTAAAACCATTTTTATTTTCATTTTAATTTTTCCAGTACTGATCAGGCACAAAAATGAAGACTAAACAAATAATAGAAGAATCTCAGGGGCAATAAAGGTAATAGCAGTGAATATTGAAATGAAGGGGGGAATTGATTCGGGTTCATGCATGTACAACCAAGTCTAAGTCGAAACAGAGCTTCCCAACGCTATGTACAAAAGAATGATAAAAATTTATTTCATGTATTGATGGCATCAGATAAGTACAACACCACTCTTTGTTTCTACCTCATTTTTATTTTTAGTTTGTGGGGTGGGGAGGAGTTCTTGATGCAGTCCAAGTTACGCAAGAAGACCAAATGAAGGAAAATGCCAAAATCAAACCAACAACCAAAAAACACTGTTCACGGTACTGTTCAGGTGTACAGTGCCAACAGATTTTTAGAAAGTTGTCTTCTTCCTTAATTCAATTAAGTTAGATTTATTTCCATAAAATTAACCATTAATTTTGTTTCCTAAAATTGGTTGTCATATGAGTCAATTATAGATGTTATTTGTTTTGGAAACTTTCCTAAAAGTTATAAAGGAAAGTTTCTCTTTTATTTTTGGACATTCCCTTCTTGGAACCAGTCCTTCTATCTTTTGTATTTTCTTTTAACATTATAAATAAAGAGGAAGAAGATGCTGGCAGTAGAGAGTTGGCCAGAGTTTAATACTAAATTCTGGTTGAGTCTCACTGACTCAACCGAAACTCCTATTTTGTTCATTCTCGTTTTCAGATAATAGTGGTTTTTCGAAAATTCATAACTTTTTCATCCATGTTTGGATTACCTTCAAATTTGGGTATGTTATCAAGCACATCCTAGAGTACTTCCCCTCCAAGTTTGAAGACCTTCCAACAGCTGAATCTCAAAATAAGTGAGTTTTTCCATAATTGTATAATTCTAGTTTGCTAAAATACCTGTTTGAGACCTACGGGCAAGATTGGTTTTGATCCCACCCATTGGATCAAGCTCATCTTCTGGAATATTGTTCTTCATATCCTAAGGATCAAGGATCCCACTTTTTGAAGCATTCTTACAGACAGATTTGAAGTTGTGGAATTATTTGTTTAATTTCAATTACTCTTGTTTGTTGTTAAAGGTTAAATTTGGGTTTGAACTATGTAGAAATCCTGTAGCAAAGAGGGATTTATGAATTGGATGTGTTGAAACCCTATTTGCCACTAGTTCTAGAATTCACTTCCATTGTTACTAAATTACCATCCGATGTAATCTACAATTTGCTGCATAAAGTTGCACTGCCTTTTGATTTCCATCTGCTAAGGCTGTAGTTGCCAACTGGAAATTCCATTGGAGTGACATAGCATCCGAGTGTAGACAGTCTCAAACCAAAAATGGTTCCATTTCCATTCATCAACAAAATAAGAATTTCATCCAACATCATTTCTATTTTTCATTAACAAATCTAAACGACTCAAGAGAGGTCTTTTGGAAGCATTCATTTACAAATAAATAGGTCCTAGGAAATCAAAATGAGAAAACTTCATTCCAGATAAAATATCTTGAAAGGGTCCCATATAGTGGGTATCAATGTGCTTGTGCATAAGTTATAAAGTCCCATTAAATTTTGCTTGGGGTAAATAAAACATAAACATAGCTTAAAATGACCAAGTTTATACATCATATCAATCCATAGGATGGGATATCTGCATCCACATCTCTCCAGGATATCTGGAAATAAATGAGTACTGGTTTCCCATTCAATCCCTGTATCCATATCTGTGCATCTTACAATACATTCAGAATCTTGAGTACCATCTTCCATTTTACCTTTCAATCCAACATTTACCTAAATTTTTGTCATCTTTATTCTTTCTACAAAAAAAAGAGGGGGTGAACATAAAACCTCTTCATTACCCTGTAGTTTTATTAGTTTTCTTCAGACATTACATGGTCTTTCAGTGTCAATGAGTTAAGACACCTATAATCCCTGGAAATAATGGCACACAGGATATAATTCACTTAGCTAACACCAAAGTTGGGAAAAGTCTTGGAAATGATGCTAAGGATAATGATATACATGTACTCTTATAGTTTAGCAAGGGATAATATATGACTTCCGTCAACAAAAATTAAATGTGTCAGGCTCTGATAACCAGCCATAGGGAAACGGTAAGCGGTGACAAAGAAGATTTCAACACATCCAATTCATAAATCCCTCTTTGCCACAGGATCTTTACACAGTCCAAACCCAAATTTTAACCTTTAACAACAAACAAGAGTAATTGAGATTGAACAAATAATTCCACAACTTCAGATCCATCTGTAAAAATGCTTCAAAATTTAAGATCCTTGATCCTTAGGATATGAGGAGCAATATCCCAGAAGATGAGCTTGATCCAACGGGTGGGATCGAAACCAATCTTTCCCCTAGGTCTCAAACAGGTATTTAAACAGAACCAGAATTATAAAATTATGGAAAAACTCACTTATCTTGAAATTTAGCCGTTGGAAAGCCTTCAAACTTGGAGGGGAAGTACTCTAGGATGTACTTGATAACATACCCAAATTTGAAGATGATCCAACCATAGATGAAGAAGTTATGAAATTTAGAAAAAAAAACCACTATCATCTGAAAACGGGAATGAACAAAGTAAGAGTTTCGGTTGAGTCTCATAACCAGTGAGACTCAACCAGAATTTAATATTAAACTCTGGCCAACTCTCTCTACTAGGTGCCGCCAGCCACTCCTCTTATTTATAATTTGAAAGATTACATCAAATAGGAAATAAAACTAACGGAAAAATAGGAAACTAAACTCCCTTTACACAGTAGGAAGTTTCTACCAAAATAAAAGGAAAGTTTTCGAAACATCTAGGAAACTAGATTCAAGGAAAATCTTAGTCTCCAAATAATTGAGGCTTCCTAAACTAACTACCCTATAATTTAAGGAAACTAAACAATGGAAACCAGATCCCTCACAATTAGGAAACTAATAAAATCCTAACTAAACTAGGCTATGCTTGCTGGCGGTAGGAAGAAAATCTTGGCTGCTGAGCTGGCAGTAAAGAGATCTCTCTAAAGAGAGATCTCCGCTTTTAGAGAGATCTCCGCTGCTGCAGGAATGGGCCTAGGCTTGGCCTGGCCCAGCTGAACTCTTTTGGCCCCTTCTCTTGGTCCTGATCTGCATCAGTAAGGCTATGATTACCAGCCATAGTGAGACAGTAAGGCTATGATAACCAGCCGTAGTGAGACGGCAAGGCTATGATAGCCATCCGTAATGAGATGGTAAGGCTATGATAAAGAGCAGTAGTGAGATGGTACAGCTATGATAACCAGCTGTAGTGGGTGCCTTATCTGTGATGTACCTATGCCATGTCCTGGCAGCAACAAGGAAAAAACTTCACTATTATGTCTCTCAGTAAAGGGAAAAGAAAGAAAATAATAACAATAATAATAAATAGCAGTATGATACAAAAGAGCCATAGATCCTTACACAAATCAATTAGCTCATAGAAGATACCCACATACATAAATTCTGACACTCAACCTCACTAGCTTCTCTGCCTGTGAATTGGTCAATCTCAAGCTCCAATGGAACGAGATATTCACAATGGATGCAAAGAAATCAATCTCGATAACAAGGTGCAGTAGTGCCCAAGGCTTTAATGATCCCAGGGAGAAATCCAAATATTAATAGCAAGTGCCTCTCAATAACGCATCTATCCAATTCCATCTCTTACAAACCTCCTGCCTAACAAAAGGACTCTAGTTTTTGCCCAAATAGAATTTCCTTGACCATTGTGACCCAAGGTTTTAAGTATCGGTATAGAGTATTGTGTTGGAGGGGGTGATTTTAAGAGGCATATTGTAACGCAACATAACACTTAGATATGCATGAATACCGGCAAGATGCATATGGAAATCCTTAAAGAACATGCAAAATACAATTTCGAAGCATAAAGCCATAAACATCATAAATACAACTGATGTTTTCTCCAATTTTTTCATTTTTTATGTTATACAAAATGATGCTTTCTCTAACCTTTTCATTGGCTTGTGTATATTAGTTATAGGTACAACGTCATGCACGATAGCATGCTTGTTATTTAAAAAAAAAAACAAAACAAAACAAAACAAAAGAAGAAAAAAAAGAGAGGGAATAGAAGATGAAGAGATGCAAGATGGTCCAGCAGTGGAGATCACGACTGCCATCTTCTACTCTTCTTCCTCTTCTTCCTCCTCCTCTTGCATCTTCTTCTTCTTCTTCTCTGGCGGTGGTGCTGCTACTCCGATAGCAGCGCTGGTAGCTGCTGCTGCTCCAATAGCAGTGGCAGTGGCCACTGCCACTTCAGGTCTGGCAGCAGCAGCTGTCTTCTCCTTTTATTCTTCCTCCTCCGCCCTCTTGTACCGATATGTATCCATGGAAATCGAACCATCTCGGAGAGTATTGAACTGTATCGGTTAGAATTGACATATACAGTTCTATACCATTTATTTTTTAAACTTACGTATCGTATTGGGGAGTATCTTATTGGTATCTACCAATACTAACCGATATGTACCAGTATTTAAAACATTGTTGTGAACAGACTTCCCAAGCATCATTTCACCAGAGCTATCACTGACCACTCCACTCATGCTCAAAGACCTGGCATTTCCAAATGGATTGAGGAACAAACAGCTTGTATTTGCACTGCCCTGGGAACAATATGAATACTTTCATTTCAGTGCAGATAAAAGTCAAAAGGGTGTACAGTATACTCCTGAAATTAAGGCCTGTGGCAGACCAATGCATGACCCTAATCATGACAAAAGGCAACTATCACCATGACGAGGTCAATAATCTCTTGGATCAAACACCACATATCTCAGAATATCTCTTTATTTCTCTCTTCCCAAATAGTTCAAGCCTACAAAGAACCATCTACATAAGAGCAAGGGTGAACCAATCTACTCAAATTCTTAACCTATTAAACTCTATGAAGGGGAAAAGAAAAGGTCCAAATCTAAATCTAATGTACACCTAATAAGATATCGATAGATCTTCCTATCCCTGTTGACTGAAAAAGACAGAAATGTAGAGAAATCTACATTTAAGGGAGCTAAAATAAAACCACTGATCATACTAGACTCAAAGAAGCTGTCTCCCATTTTCTTTCCCCTCACATCTTAAACTTCGATGAAGAATAGATTTGTTCAATACAAGGATTTCACCTTCGTATATCCAGATAATTTCAAATCGCTAGCTCCATTGAATTTCCCTACCATAATTTGTTCCACTCAGAAAAAAGGAACACCAATTTAAAAAGGCCCTCAAAACTCATGGAATCACACGTTCACAATTCCACCCAAATGCAACATCACCTGGACACTTCAAATTATGAGCCATATCTATGCCTAACACTAAAAATAAACCAATGAGAAAGCAACAAATGGAATCTTTGCCACCCCCAAGTTGTATCCTTTGCCATGTCTCAGTGACATAGCCCAAAAGAAGCATGAGTCTGGCACTTCTCATCAGTGCCAAGCCCAATGATGTCATTCAGAAGTTCCAACCATCAGTGTATGGTTTATGACGTAAAAATTATACAACATTGCAGCTAATTTGAGTAAGCTTACACCCGGACCAGGATCATTGTGTGCTCACATGCTCTTGTAACTTCCCCCCAAACATGAGAAACCTAGCATAATATATCTTGATCGTCCCCTAAATCCATGTGGTCCTACCTGAAAACTCTCTTCATATAAGCTCCATCACATAGAAAATCACAACCTTAAAATCTCCTCTGGATATCGTGAAGAATGAATCGCATAGGCTCTATCTGTTTCAAAGATAAGCAGAAGTAAAACAAAGTAGGTTAAATATTATATTTCCCTTGCTTTATTTTAAAGTCTTAGAGCATAAAATAGTCGGCACCAATTTAGCCATACCTGAACCATTTGCTCATTCTCCCTCCTATTACCAGCAATAAAAAATAAACCAAAAGCATAAAGGGATTTATCCCACTCCCTCTCATGGTACCAACTATGCATAAAGAAGGCTAGGCTGCAGCCGCATAGTACTAAATAACCTAGTTGACTGGATCCAGATCTATGATTCAATATTTTAGAAGAGCTTCCAATAGCTTACCAGTGCTTGCTGTATTCATGGAGAATTGACCTCTCAGATTTTTCAAATGACACAATGTGGCAAAGAAAAAATGCAAATCAGAAGCAGAAGGATCCCAGGAGGGGTTGTTCCATCAAAAATAGAACAAATGAAAAGCTAAACGAAGCCTTTAGCTAAATCACGAGACATGATTTTCATTGAACATTTTCATAAAGTGATTGCAGAAGAAAGGGATACATCCCATTCGCATAGCAAAGTGAAAGGTCGAAGGCTTTTATGAGTCTATGCTTAAAGCAGCAACTGATTTCTGAGAATGAAAAGGTGACAAGGTCATTTATTGCAAAAGGAGCAGCTGGATGGCAGAGATGGTTTATCAAGTTTCAAGAATATAATAGATTTTCTGTCCTCCCAGCAAGTTTTATTTGGTTTTTATGAAAAGCAAGTGAATTTTTTTTTTCCTTTTTTGAAGAAGAGTAAATTAAAAGCAAGCGAATGAGATCACTGAGTTAAAAACAAGAAAAACAACCAAGTGCAGTGTTTTTACAAGTCAGTCCAACTGATAATATAACCACAAAAAGAAGGAAATTCTGTTTATGGTGTTGAGACCGCACGTAATATCCCCAAGTTTTGTGCAGAGTGAGTGTTTCAACCAATAAGAAATGTTGAGGATTTTTTTTTTTTTTTTCTTTGGTTGAAGGATAACTTGTTGCTGTAACTACTTGTAGGCATATATCATCTAGCATAATTGACTATTGGAGTTTGTAGGCTACGACTGTTCATAGGTTATGTCCGTTTAGAATGTCCACACTGTGATGAACCAAGCCATTCTTTTTACAACACAGAATCGGTGCAGGCCTCCATGGATCCACAAGACTATTGTTTTGAACAGAGGAGAGGTCATACGAAGATATAAAATCCTGGCATTTTCCACTTAATTCTTTTTGGTACCCCAAACAGAAGAAAATGGGAATATATATTTTCCAGAATTCATCCAAAAAACCGGGGAAATAATAAAGAAAAAATCAGCAAACATTTTCCCGCAACATAAAATTGAACCAAAGTTCATCGAATCTACCACCAGAAATTGACTAGTCTTGATCACACAGAGCCACGAATTGTTTCAACTTCGAGGTCGCATCACCACAGTTTGCAACAAGTAAAAGGCAGCGTAAACAAAAGGTTTTAATCAAGTTAACTATTAAAGAAGTAATTGTCAACTAAGAATCTAAGATACTGATCAAAGCACCAAGGTTTCAAAATAAAACCTAATTCCTTGAAGTAGCAAAATCACTGAAAACATTTATACCGAACTCACAAATTCTGATGAGAACTCACCTCAAGGACAACTAGAATCAATCGAACAAGTCCTTGGGACCTGAAAGCGAAAATCCAGATAGATGAAACCCATATATTTGATTCAACGATTGAAGAGAACAAAGAAAGAGAACCCCAAAAGGAAGGAAATATGAGAATTGTGAAATACATTCATACCGTGAAATTGAGGAGGGCGACCGTCTTTGCCCCAACCAATGCCGCGGGTGGACTCAAGGTACTGGGTAACAAGGTGACGGCACTTCTGGAGATGGTTGATGCCTTCGACGCGGTAGCACCACTTCAACTTCTCGCGCAAAATCTTTGCTGTCTCGATATCGATCCACTTCTCTCTAACAATGTGCTCCCTCATCTCCAGCATCGCCACCGGATCCTTGTATGGATTCGCTGGGTCGAAATCATCTGGGGGACTTTCATCGAACACTACTCCTCCCTTCCGAACCATTTCTCTCTCTCTATCTCTGGTCTCCCCTCAGTTCAGAGTTCGATCTATGTCTTCGCCCCTGAAACCTCCTCTGAATATACAGATGTTATTTTGATCATAACCGTTCATCTACATCAGGCAACGTGGACGGTTCAAATTCTGCGGACACGGGATCTAAAGGTCCACTGATTAGGATGGATATCATCCCATGAAATATTTGGATAGATGAGGACCGTTGTTTTGACGATTAATGGGTAGGGACATCTCCAGGAGGTCTGGCAGCATCTTCTCTATTTCAACTCTTGCAATTTTTACCAGAAGCACCTGAAAGGCTGAAACCCTAAAGAATGGAGATTTTTTTTGCTTGGTAGAATGGTTTATGGAGTCCTGGCAATGGTAGGGTTGGCCTGGGCTGGCCATGAAAGAAGCCAAGATCTTATTTTTAGAAATTCAATAATGTTCAGAAGAAGAGATTTTAAACTGATCCATCTGATTCTGATCCCACAATGGTTTGACTTTGATTTGGTTCTGTATCTTCTTGGTGCAAGATGGATGGGAGATCTTCAGACCCCTTTCTTCCAACTTCCCTAGTATTGAATGACAAATCTCTATTAAAAAAATAATAATAATAATAATATATAATTACGAATACTAGGGCATCCCACGTCTAAGAAACTCTACATGGGAGTTCAACGTCATAATTTTGTTGGTGCCTACATAAACCGAGTATGATGATAGTTTGGTCCAAAAAAAAAAATCCTTTGCCTGGCTGCCAAGCAGCGGTGACTAGTGAAAATCGCAATCGCATATAGTGAAGATCTCATTGTTACTTGACAGTCACTATAGAGGATCCCTGTTCATTTGGCCAAAGGGTGAGATGGATGTGAGTGAAGCGGGCATGCCACATACCGCCTCACCACATTGATTATTGTTGTTGTTGGTCCAGAGTTTCAAGTGATGACACTTGACAATACGAAGCAAATAGGTTGGAAATCATGTGACCACTCCGATGTCTAAGTTGAAACTGATAAGCAAACAGATAGAACTTAATAAGCATAGAAAGGGAGTTCTAGTAGAGTAAGGTTTAAGCAAAGCGAGTTCCGGTAAAGTAAGGTTTAAGCATGCATTTCCATTGAGATAGAGAGAGTACTGAGTGTAAAAAGTAGGATCCGGGTACCTTTGTTCTGGAATGTATTTATAGAGTTGGCATAGAGTGGCGTGATTGTGATCCATGATCTTGGCAGTTCCATGGATCTCGGGGGTACATTTCCGAATCCTACGCCAATAGTTACAATTGGATAAGGCGTGTTGATATGACTGTCGATTAATCCCTTGGGGATTGGGATCGTCTAAGTACGCAAGTGCCTTTTGACCGTCAGATGATAATTTGACGATGAATACTTTTGTAACTGCTTCTTGATCTGAGCTCAAGAGTTTTCACAATGGTCCACATATGGATGACATACGAGACAACTTCCTTCTTTATAGTTATCTCGTGGTTATCTCTAAATCATGGGGAATAACCTTCTTGCCAACAGTCTAATGAAGTGGCATCTAATAGGTGGTCTTAGGATGATGTCACGTGTCTCGTTTAGATTGGTGACTTGTATTGGACGCGTGTCTGTTTCTGATTTGTTGATTTATTATCTCCCTAATAGTTACCCTTTGTTCTTCTGAGTTTGTAAAAGTTGGGGGAGCATTATTTGTTGGGTTGTGTCTTGCATTTTGTTGAGTCAACACAGTTATTGGAGTTGTATTTGTATTTGAGTTTGGATCAATTACATGTATAATAGTTAATTTGTAATTGTATGGGATTAGGATTTCTAGGGATCCTATATATTGTTTACATAGGAAAAACCCTAAGCAAATGTTAGAACAAAAGAAAACACTTTGTGAGGTGGAAAGAGGTGTAGAGTTTTCTTATGAAAAAAGAATCTCTCTAATTCTCTAGGGTATGAGTATTAATCGGTCAGTCTAGGTCGGTCTCGGTCGGGCCTAACCGGTCTCCACCAATTTAACACCTGACACTGTGATCAACATGTTTAACTAATCAACCTTGATTTGCAAGACATTGACTAGTTCATATTCGGTCTAATCGATCTTATGTTAATCAGTTTAATCGGTCTATTAATGTCCATAATCAGATATCTTATTCAGTCTTATGTTCGGTTATGCTATCCGGTTTTATGCTCATTTATAATCTGTCTACTTTGTTATAAATCTAACACATTGATTTGTCCTTACTCATAAATAAAGAATGTATGTAAATAATAGTAAAAAAAAAAAAGAAAGATCAAAATATGTATTTTAAATAATATTTACATGTGGCCATAACAGTCTCTTAGCATCATCTGCTAAAATCATGTCACCTTGGAGGCTAGGATATCAAAAGGTCCATTGCAATCTCATTTAGCAGGACTGTATTCGCTGCAAGTCCAATGTTCACAAGTAGATGGAAAAATGGATAGGAAAAGCAGGTGAAAAAAATAAAGAAAGAAACTTATGTCTTTAATTGATTTTTAATCGGTTTATACCAACTCGGGCTTTAATTGGTCGGTCTGGTAGAGCGACCGTCGGGTTGCACCCCTACGACATGAACGACCTATTATTAATCGGTCCGGTCCTAAGACTGACACGTTTATTAAATGGTCTGGGTCGGTGCAGTTTTTAATTGGTCTGCTCAGCTCAGGGGACACGGTGTGGTTCCAAAATTGATACTTCTACTCTAGGATGGAGGTAGGCATTTCGGATTGGGTTCTGAACCACGGTAAATCCCCTTGTTGTGTTTTTTCTTGATCTTCATTTTTCTCCTGCTTGTGTTTTCATCCCTAACAAGTGGTATCAGAGCGAGGTTCGAAAGATCATTGTCGATAGCACGTTAGATCTGAAGGAAGGGAGGTGCGCACAGATCCAAAGGAGAGAGGGTTTCTCTAAGGGTGTCAACGGGCCGGTCTGGGCCAGTTTCGATCTAGGCTGAACTAGTGTCGGGTTTTATAAGCCCAGCCCAAAACATGTCCATGAAAAGTTCAGGCTAGGTTGGGCTACACTGGACACAATAACTAATGGGCTAGTCCGGTGTCGATTTGTTATCAGGCTGGGCTTATTGAGGTGATTTCTGGTTGGTTCGGTCTAGACTGGGCTTATCAAGCTTATCGAGCCTATTTTATATGTAAGATATATAGCCTATTTTATTATTTCTATCTATAAAATTAGCATCATTCATTATATATGTATGTAATTCAGTAAATTATAACAATTGACATACTCTTTTCAACTATAGATTCATATAATCTTTCGGATCAAGAAGTGAACTATAATAAGGTAATATAATTCATCAAAATTTAAAACCATTAAAATTAAGAAACTAGGCCCGGATGGACCTTATTGGTGTTCGGGTTAGGTATTATTGGTTCGGGCTAGTTCGGGCTTCTTAACAGGCTGGTCCGGTCTGGTTTCAGTCTGGGTTGAAACGGTGTCGGGCTTTACAAGCCGAGACCGAAACCTGTCCATTAAGGTTTGGTCCGGGCTGGGTTTGGGATATATCGGGCAGACTCGGTCCATGCTACCGGGCCGGGCCCTTTTTTGACACCCTTAGTTTTCTCTAATAGATTGAAAGAAGAAAAATGAGAAGACAAAGAAAGTATGTACGACATTCGACGTACGTATAGTGTACTGTGCAAAGAGAGAAGGGAATAAACACAGAGGTTATTATTCCAGGAGTTCTTTGGTGTTATGCATTCATTGAATGGCACAGATCGAACAGATTCGGTGTTATTGGTGTCGATTAGGTAGTTTTATGCAAGATCAACAGTGATCAAGTTCTTTGAAGTTGATGGCAGGCACAGAAGGCAAAGACAAGATTAATCAGATAGCGACAAATGGTTCAAACTTTCTCCATAGAACTCTTTAATGGTCATAATGATTTCACCTTGTGACAACAATGAGTGAATAATATTCTTATGTGGGAGGAGACAATTAAGGCTTTCAAAAAGAAATCCAACAAGCCAGAAAATATGACAGATAATGAATGGTTAGAGTTAAGGGATCTATCAAATAGCACGATCTAGTTGTTTCGAGCAGATTCCACTCTTCGTGAGGTCATTGGTTTGGAGGAGGTTAAGCTGGAGAGTAGGACAAGTCTAAATCATTGATATCAATTATTTTTTAAGAAACAATTGTATGGCATTCGCTTTTCAGATGGTGCAAAATTTGAAAAGTGCACATTGATGAGTTCAAGAGAATTTTGATGGAGTTGTCTACTCTTGATGTGAAGATCGAAGAGAATGACAAGGCACTTCTCCTGTTGGCCT
>CM053272.1:11155576-11255930 GCA_028583415.1 Protea cynaroides | reverse complement strand
ACTTTGGTGGTCCCACAAAATCCTTACAAAATAGCAACAAATCTTAATCTAAATAAACTTAGATAAAGCCATCTTTGGGTGAACATTGTCATTTTCTAAAGCATTTACAAAGCACATGCCTTTGAATTTGAACACATCATAATGAAACAAGGTTGCCACTTTGGTGGTCATACCAAGTTTCACTATGATATGAATAAATCCCAACCCACAACTGATGCAGGATATTTATTTGACAATGAATGTTTTTAAATACAACTTTACAAGGCTAAACATTCAAATAACCATACATAATAGCTTAATAATCAATTTGGTACAATAACTTTAAGAAAAATCAGTAGAAAAACTGCAAATCGAGTTCTCATAGGGTATTTTTCTATGATAACATGTTTCCCAATGTATCAAAATGTACAAAACTATATACCAGATTGAAGAGCATTAAAAAATAGAGTATACTGCAAAAAACCAAACAGACCCTTAATTCCTGGTCAGTTCGGTTCTACGTCGGTGTGCCCAGGACCAGTTTGGAATATATTAATAAATCTTTTTATGGTTACTTCTGACAGAACCATCTGGTTTGTTAGGGCTGAACCGCCAAGTTGGTTCTTCGGTCTGACCACCTCTAACCAGGTTCAAAACATGACTTCCCCCGGTCAAATTTTCTAGTCTTCGGGTCAGGTGTCCAGGTCAATAGCCAAGTTGTCAGGTCGGGCTATTACATTAGTCAAATAGGTCAGTTGCCTGGGTTACTGGATCAAGTATCCGGGTCAGGCCACCATGGGTCGGTTCACACGTGTTTGCCACACATGCTACTGGAGATCTGCCCCCTGGATCGACTCGGGCCGAGTCAGGCCAAGACCAAATCAACCAGTTAGGGTTTTCGAGTTGATCCGGCGATGACCGGCTCAACGCCGCCAAAGTTTTTCTTTTATTTCAAATTTCTTCCCCCGCGAGTGAAATCTACTCGTTGCTACCACCGGAGAGTGGCGGTGCATCTAGAGGCCGGCGCCAATGATTTTTATATCTTTGGAACCGTCTCGACGATAGCTTCAATTTAATATGTAATACGAGACCTTTCACCGGTAAAAAAAAATCATCAGTCTGAAAACTCCGACAGATTCGATCCAAATTCGAGAAATTTATCTCTTTCGATTCAATCATTTAGTTACAAGTCTCTACAATCAATCCCCATTGATCCTATGTCTGTATGGTTGGCTCTGATACCAACTGTTAGACATTTATGTAAATAAGGTTTCAACCAAACCCATCCTAATCTATATAAGTACCATAAAATATAATGGAGAAGTTATAATCTACAAATCATAATGACATACTTGTCTGTGAAGGCTGATTTCCTTTACACTCCAAGGTTTGATCAAAATCTCTCGATTACAGTCTTCTACAACCTCTAGAGGATATCCCCAATCTCTTGCTAATGGGTGCAGAGAGATCTTTACTAACTGTGGTTGTAGGGACTCTAACCCAGTATTTATAGAATACTGTTGTAACCCGAATACCCTTCCCATAATAGAATTGAGGTTACCAAACCTATCTCATACCATGTGATGAACCAAACATAACCGGTTCTATTGTGTTAATTAAACTCCCACTGAATAACTGGTTTAGGTAATTAATTAAGTCCATATAAGTCTAACATATATAGCTTTAAATCGTTGCTTTGACAAGGCGAGAGAAATCAAGCTAGTGGCTGGTAGGAAGGATCAGATAGTGTAGACTCGTGAACCTAGTGGGCGGTTTTTCTGTTAAATCAACATGAGAACTTTTCAGAGATCAGAAGCCAAAGGCATTGTGGGTTGCAATGGTTTGGGATGTCTCTATGGTTTTTGGATTGTCGGTTTTTGCATGGAGGTAGTGGCATAGAAAATTGCGGACTGATGATATGGTGAAACAAAAAAGTATCGCATTACCATCGAGATGCTACCTATGTCACAAAGAAGAGGAAACATTTGACCACATTTATACAATGTGATGTGGAAGTGAAAGTTTGGATGAAGGTAGTAGAGCTCTTTGGGATACAGTGGGGGAGGATGGGGAAGCTTGAAAACTTGGTTAGCTGGTGGAGAAGGAAAGTAAGGGTGGCACCCATGTGTGCCATATGGAAGCATCTAATGATCATTGTGTAATCAAGCTTATGGAGAGCTTGAAATTCAAGCTGTTATAATAACACACGGGAGGATTATTTTGTGATTTTATCATGGGTAAGAAGAAGAGGCTGCAATGACTTGTAAAAAAGAAAGGCTTGCATGGTAAAAGCTGTACAAGATGTACAAGTTGCCCAAGACCTACACATATAGACCAAACCATGGAATTGCATGACAATTGTACAGCTGTTCTGGAGAAAACCATCTCCTTTATGGTGTTAGGTTAATGTAGATTGCTGTAGTCTCAATAATCCAGGTGAAGCATCAAATGGGGGAGGCATAAGGGACTATTATGGCCATGTGCTATGTGCCTTTGCAGAGTATATTGGAAAAAAACAAACTATATAGCTGAGTTCAGAAGTGTAGTAAGAGGATTACAGGAGGTTAGATTATGTAGCTCACGAGGTTGTATGGGATGCTGCCCATAGACCTCGTTATAGATTCTAGTAATTGTACTGTGGTCTTTACCTCTAAGTGAATCCTTGCTGATGGCAATACTGTAGGTGGGGATTTCACTCTTATGAGTTCTTTTGTATACTTTTTTATTATATTAATGAAACTTTGCTGACCTTTGGCCAAAAAAAAAAAAAATGTAAATATAGGGTAAATACAGGGGAGTTAGATGATAATGGACCGATTAGAGCCCTTTAAACGAACCAGATAAAAACTGAATTTTGAATCGAACCAAAATCGAAACCGATAAAAATTATCATACTCCTTAATGGCTTGGTTTTAGATTGTACCGGTACAAGATCGAAACCGAACCCATTGTTTGACAACCTGACAACCCCCTAGCCGGCCCTTCATCTCTCTGGTTCCCCTCCGAACAGCCGTTACCAAACGCCATTCATATTTGAAGGCTCATTGCACCAGAACGGAAACGGTTGCGGGAAGAACAGCCTTAAAACCCTAAACCCCTAACCTGAAACATTTTTCTCAGTTTTCAGTTTAAGGGCCTTGTGTCCTCCTTACTTGAAATATATGGGATCTGATCATAAATGAAACCGCGAACGCCGCTAAACTGGTATGCTTAAGACCTTTGAAAGGCTTTGACCGCGATGTCTGCTTCAACCATTATCTCCAGGGTGAGATTATCCTCTCGTTCTCAATCAATTGTTCTTAAACTCCACAAAAATGTATTATTGGACTGTCAATCTCAGCTTTCTAATTCCGTAAGGCGCATTCATGGGATTTCAAGGTGAGGTGTTTCGATGTTGTTTTGTCACAATGGGTTGTCCTAGATTTCGAATTTCTTTTGTTGATTTCAATGGTGGTACGTGGTTGATAGATTACCAGTGGAGTTAGGCAGTCTGGGATCATTGATGCCTTCAGCTCGCCTGAGGACCATCTTGTCAGCGGATGCTAGAGGATTTCATGTCGCTTCTAACAAGATTAAAGGTAGGGATTATACTTTGTTCCACAGTTTCCTGCTTATCTGGAGAACTTTAAGGGTTTTATATTTGGATATTCCCATACAGGCGCTGTAATCTTTAAGTTCCAACCTGCAAACTTTTGTCGGTTGCTGTGTAATTTTCTCATAAAGGCGGTGAGGTTTTTGGTTGGATATCGAATTATGTATACTGCTTTTCCATTGACTTTCAAAATGGAAATGTCGTTATGGGCAGAAAAGCGCATAAACTGAATGCTCCTTTGTTGAAGAATTACAAAAAAAAAAGAAAAAAAAAGAAGAAGATATTTTTGTATAAGAATAGTCTCTGAACCTTTAATTTTGTTTAAACCATTTGCGAGGATAGTGAATATACCAAGCATCCTAATTCATAATACACCACTATTTGATAAAATGCCGAGTCATAAAAACAGATTCAATTAATTGCTTATTTTGTTTAAACTTTAAGAACCGGGCCAGTATGAGTTTAAGGCTGAACAACAGTTGCATCAGTACCATCGAGAGTCGAGACAGATCAGGTGGTGGGATCGCTAGTTCGGGAGGCTTACATTTCTTGACCATTTCTTCATCATCACCACTTTGGCCAAAAGGATCCCTTCCCTTCCATTTGTAGATTTGGATCCATCAGTTGTGTTATTGCTTGATTTCCATTGCTATGATCTATTACCCATTCCCAACTGTTCTGCACACGACCTAAGGAGTACATAACCATTCTTTTGACAAGCATGGGATCGTTCAATGTTCATTGTTGTCCTCAGAGCATATCACACAGCAATTCTTTAGGTAGATTTAGGTTCTTTTATCATATGATCCAAAGCATTACTAAATCTAATAACCAAGTGTGGTTTTAGCAAGGGGCATTATTTTATATTTTAGATTGGTTTTGGCATCCATTTCAGTCCACTAGGAGATATTAAAGTTTTATATCTCCAAAATCCTGGATTTATTAATCTAGAATTGGTCAAAAGGTGAAAGTGTTCTGAAGTTGACCAACATTGTAAAATAATCAGAACACTGCAGAAAATTGGGCTTTCTTCACCAGCACGCAGGCAGCTATACCTATCACACTTAACATCTGTCACCTTGTGCTTGTTCTCTGGAGTTATTTTAGAAACTTACTGATGTAGGGTAAGGAGGGTTGTAATGAATTAAATTTGATAAGTGGGGAGTCAATAACTTGTCATGTTTCATGCATCTAGAAACCCACCCACCACTCAACTTTGCAAGGGATGCCAACTGAAATATCACAATTCAAAATTTTCTACCAACACTAATTTCTCTTCTGTTGCTTCTGTAAATATGGTACAAATACACGTTTCATGATTACACAGTAGAATTTGAGTTTTGGTTGAGTTTATCTTTGAACTATGATCCATCTTATAATGGGCTCTTTATTTTCTATGACTAATAGGTGTGTCCCTAAAATTGTTCCCCTGAACATTTTGCTGATCCTGTGTTGAGAACATTGTTATTATCTAACGTAAGTATTAGAAGTTTTTATTTTATTTTATTTTTATTTTTTAATGATTGAACTACTTTAGGTATCTTATACTTTGCTCTTCAAGGTCAATAGGTTGGAGATATTGGGATGATGTTTCTTTTGTCTACACTGAAACTTCATTAGAGTAGGCAGGGTTATTTGGATGGTTTACTATGATGGAGCACTAGTCTCGACGAGATCTCATTGAGATCTCGAATTTCTCGAATTTCTTGACTTGGTCGTGATGAGATTGGGTACGAGACAAGATCTCGAGATTCTCGACTAGTTCTTGAGCAGTCTCGACTAGTTCTCAATTGGTCTCGACATTTTCGACCATTTCTTGACATTTTCGACCAGTTTTTGACAATTTCTCGACATTTTCGACTAATTCTCGACTGGTCTTGACATAATGTATGAATTATGATTGTACGATCTACTTGACTACTTTGGGTTTTTTGATTATGACAATTAACTGATTAAGTGCTATTATGTTTATTCTTCTCCTAAAATATAATTTACTGGCTCATTTGGTTTTTTTTTGATCTTCTACTAGTGTATTATAATTAGAATAGCCAAGGTTTACATCTAACCTTCAGACCGACACCGTTAAACATGGGTGTAGACCAAAACAACCACAATGTGTGATTAGTTTTTCAATTTTATGGTTTAAATATGTTTATATTAGTTAAAATAGTGTTTGCCTGGAGTATCAAGCCTTAAAATGGTCATGTAAGGCTCGAAACACTCATTTCTAGCCTTTGAGGCTTTTCAGCATGTACTCGTCGAGATCTTGAAAATCTAGGTCTGGCTCAAGGTCAAGACGATGTTGAGACTCGAGATTTTAATCCTTGTCCTTGGGACCTACCTATCCAAATAAAAATAATAACTAGAAATTGTAAATGGAGAAATTTAGTGGTTAGATTCTAACTCTTATGGTTACATGCTATAAGGTTTGGCTTTGGTTTTTATGATGCTGACTACCACCTGATGCACCAAACTACCTCCTCTACTTGAGCTTGAGGCAGCAATAAAATAAGTGTAGTTGAGATGAGGATGTTAAGATGGATAAGTTGCAAAACTAGACAAGATAAAATGAGAAATGAACACATTTGGGGTAATTCAAAAGTTGCTCCAAGAAGTGATTAGTTGACAGGAGTTGTTTGAAGTAGGTCGGGCATCTTCAATGAAGGCCATTAAATGCATCAATAAAGAGGAGTGCGGTGCGAGGTAGGGTGAAAATCATTTTGGGAGAAGTAGTGAAAAGAGATGTGGACACACCTATGGGTTAACAAGCTAATACGACCTTAAATAGAGTTGAATGAAAAACATGATTCGTGCAGCTGACCCCATTTAGTTGGGATAAGACTTTGTTGATTGAGTTGAGTAGATTTTGACTGTTCCCCTAATTGCGGTTGAATTATTGCTGAATTATAAAAGTGTATCCGCGTTTTGGAGTTGAGAGTCTGTTAAGTGGAAACTACTGTTCTAAACAATATCAAAATTATGAGTTAAATACTAAATAGTCCCAAAACTTCTGGAAACTTCAACAAGCAGAAACTTTTGGCTTAAGTTGTGGTGAGTTTAGGAATAAAAGTTTTCATTTGGTGTTTGAAGACTAAAAAAGCAGAAAGAACAATGTGCTGATTATACAGGCGATTTGATTGATTTCAATATTCAATGTATAAAAGAAACATCATTCAGTGGAATTTTGCAGGGGAAAATAATCATAATATTATCTTTAAACCTTTCATAAGTCCATAAGAATCCATTGACCTCCCCTTACAATAAAAAGTGTCTTTAGGAATTTCTGTTAGGAGTGGGAATTGTCATTCACTCTTGTGTGCAAAAGGGAAGCAAGTTCAAAGAGAATTGAGAGGTAAATGGCAGTAATTGTTATTTGGCGATGTGCACCCGACAGCTTTGAACTCTAGAGTGTAGAAAGACTACTCAGGTAATCTTGTAATACTCTTCATGGTTCGAGATCTCGGTTTTCTTGAAGTTCTCGAGGGGCTCAAGACAAGATTTGCTACGAGATGAGATTTCGACCAAATATCGGCTCATCCTGATATATCTCGAACCATATTGGTTGAAATTTGCTTGGACCATTTCTTTTCGATTATATAAAAAGACAGTTTACAGAATCTCGGTCGAAATTGATCGAGACTCTTAAAACAGCCTTACTGTTCTTCTTCTTTTAATACAATGTGTTTATTTTTTCAATTTTATTGTTTAAATGTGATTATGCATGCTAAAAGAGTGAGTCCCTGGAGTATTAGGCTTTAAAATGACCATTTGAGTGCCGAGACTTTTGCGTAGAAAATACATGTACTCACCGAGATCTTGGAAATCTCGGTTTCTAAGAGGGTCGAGGCACCCTCGAGACTCGAGTTGTCGAACCTTGATACTCTTAGCTGTGTAAGTTGTTGGGGAAGTTTTTTCGGTTCTCCAATTATTTTTTGGTTCTTCTATTATTTTTAGGTTCTCCTATTAAATTCACTTTTACATAATAATTGTAACAATTGAAGATGAGGAAATTCACACTTATGTTTCTTGCCTGAGAGAAAACAACAAATGATATTGGGAATGCTTGAAAAGGTAACCACATAATGATGCGTTAATGATTATCTGCATGTACCTTTTGCTTTAAGTCATTATGTTATAGGCTACCACTAACACTACCTTATTTTCTTTGACCTTAGTGGGGGCCAGTTCCCTGAAAAATGTTTTCCACCCTTTTCGACAACAGAGGGGTGCATTACAGATCAGATTAGCTGCAATGGAGATCTATGAAGGCAAATCCATAGCTGTTGGTAGTTCCTTGTTGCATTTTCATTTAATGTAATATTTTATTACATAATTAGGTAGTTAGAAATATGCAAGGTTATAAAAAGAAAAAGGCTGTTACATTTATGATTTGATTTTCCTGTAATTATTGCTGCTTCAACACCAGATACAAGAAAGTTGTCCTAATTATGTCTTTTTTAGTTCAATATGGTTGTCTCAGTTAAATGATTGTAAACTAATTTGTACTAACTGCAGGACACCACAGCTGTTGTGTCAATCTTCATCAGGCTCATAGTTTCTCAAGCAGTGGAGAGAAGGACGGAGATGACAATAATAAAGGTCCATCTTCGAGTTCCTGGAGATTCTCGGAAGGTGGTCAAGATGACGAGAGCTCGATCTTTGGCAATGGGGACAGTGATGGTAATCTGTCTGGGATTACAGACAACAATGACATTGTTGATGCAGATAGTATTCCTGCTGGTGGAGCTGAAGCTAGTGATGAGTCTTGGTTGAAAGATCCGACTGAGAAAGGTGATATTTTTGAGGAGATTGATAAGGAGTTTGGTTTGAAGAAGGGCGACGGAGGTGATGAATGGGAAACCGCTAAGGGCTATGTTCCCTGGAGTTTTGTTGATGAGAGTAAAGAAGAGGTTTTTGATATCGGAGAGAATGTTCAGGGGCTTTCAGATATTGGAGATGAGAAGTTGGAGATGGAAAGGAGTGAGGAGGATAAGCAGCTGGAGTATGAAGAACGAGATCTTTCTGTGCAATTGAAAGGTAAGATAGAATTTCTGTCATCCTTATTACGTCCACGCAGGACACTTTGTTTCCCCTAAGCAATCTTTATAGGTTTTGGGTCTTCACATAAATATGTGGGATTTCACTAATATCGTTTGTAGTCTTCAACGTTATGACATTCTTTGGAAAAATGATCTTTTCTACCCCCGCCCAACTACTCCTTTGGAAGGAGGCATTTTTTATTATCTTTTGCAAACATATTCAGTCTTTAATATGATCCTGGATTTAGGTAAAAATTAACTTGTTTTGCATGTTAAAGAGAAGGTGGGAGGGAGTGACAGTTCTTTTATTAAGAAAAGGAGTCTGTATTATGTTTGTTTAATTGCTCTTGTGTTGGTGTATGACTTGACACATAAGGGTCTAATTTACTAATCCCAATACACAGCCATACTAATATCTAGGATCAATGCCCTACTTCTTGATAGCATAGTTTGCTTGACAGAAAATGTAATTGTATTCCTGTTTCTTGAGGGTGTCCTTGCACTTGTCTTTATATGGAAGTTGTTGACCTGTATATGGGCTCATTCCTTCAAAATTGATTAGGGCCTCATTTATTGCATCATAGTTGTCAAGGCGCCAAGGCGAACCAAGGCGGCGTTGGAGGCTTGACGGGGCACCTAGGGGACTAAGCGCCCGATTTTCCTAGGCGTCACAAGGGCGCCTGGCCGCCTAGCCAATGCTTGATAACTATGTATTGCATATCTCAGGAAGAACAATGATAGAATGGTTGATAGGAACTCTAGAGTAGTGACAGAAAAGTTCTTATTTGTAAGGATTCTCTAATGAAGTTTTATGGTTGTAAATTTGTAATGGGATAATATTTAAACTGGAAGCTGCTATAAGGTTGAATACTTAGTTCAAGCGTCTTGCCTGGCCTTATCTCTTTGGTACTCTTCCATTGGATAACTGATTATTTGGTAACTTGCAAGCATTTAGAAAGATGAAGAATTAAATATAGTGTAACTAGTGCTGATATTCAAGAAAAAAAGGCTGAACATGCTTCTAATATTGTGGAGGCTATACCATAAATTTTTTTTGAGAGGCTGGAGTTTGATTGACTGTATGCAATTGGAGAGGGTTTTGCTCCTAAAGTTGGGCCAAATTTATGAATCCTGAAGGTGAAAATGGAGAGCAGGTGGGACTGAAGTTGGTACCCTAATCTATAATTCCTGGTTCATCTTTATGGTCTTTTAAGGGAAGGTCTGGAGTTAAAGAGGGAAAAGTCTTTTTTTGTTTGCCTCCAATTTTCAGATTCCCTTTTTGCCCCCTCCCCCAGTGCATCTGTCTGTCTGGTGCTTATTTTCTTTTTTCGTCTTGTGTTGGACATTTCTCTTCTTTTATTGGTATTGGAAAGAGTGTGGTGTTGAGTTTCGGGGGGGGGGGGGTTGTGGATGTGGAATTAGGCAGAGTTTTGCTGCTCTTTGGAGGTTGCGCGTAACTGTGTATAAGAACAGATAGGTTTCACTAGCTGGAGGAGATGCTAAAATATGAGTTCCTATCCTAGTTTCTCTTAATTTGCACTTTTTGCTTTTCTTTTCATTTCCCCTTATTTGTGGAACTCCATTGCTGATCCCCACAAATTGAATAACTCTCTTAATCTCTAATGCTCGTTTGAGTTTAAATATTTCATTTGTGTAAGCATAGCAGTTGATGCAGGCAAGGATCATGGATCCAAAATAGCCTGCGGGTAATGGGCCTAATAAATGAATGAGGGTATTTTTTAACTGAGTTTGAATTAAAATACAGAACAACAATAACAACAACAACAACAACAAAGCCTTATCCCAACTAAATGGGTCAGCTACATGGATTCTTGTCCTCTAATCAGCTCTGTTCGATGCCATACATGAAACAAGGTTAAGCTATCCATGTCTTTCCTCACCACCTCCCCTAGAGTCATCTTAGGTCTGTCCCTAGTTCTTTTAGATCCTTCAATCTGAATCAAATCACTCTTCCATATTAGAGCATCTAACAACCTCTGTTGAATATGGCCATACCATCTCAAACGAATTTCTTCTGTAGATTAAAATCCAAAAAAGAATTAAAATCGTAACTTTTGTTATATATATTTTGGATAAGGGAGATCGAAACTTATTGATTTCCCGAGAGAGGGATATTCTGGTATGTTTCAGTAGTAGAAGCAGAGAAGAAAACAGAGCATAAAGTGATAGAAAATAAAAGAAGAAACAACAGATCAATAGTGGAGGATATAAGAAGGAATCACAGGGCAGAGGAATTTGATCATATTTCCTCCCATGCATTGGCATACCTTTTGCATGTATTCCATGCACCCTGCCTTATAATCCTAGATTTTAACACTTTGTTTTGCTACGTGGCTAACTCAGTATGGTTATTGTGGGATGTGCATATTTCTTGTTTCAACAACAACAAAAGGCTTATTCCAACTAAATGGGGTTGGGTACATGGATTCTTGCCCTCCAATCTGCATATTTTTTGATCCAGAACCCCAAATTGAGTTGTATACACCCGAAAACATCTGTATTCCTTAAAGATTGTGCATCTAAAAGAAGTAACAGTAAGGAAGCAAAGACAAAAAAGGGGGTGCTTCTATGCCGACTAGGACTTCACTCTTCTGGGTAATTTCCAACTTATTGACTTATTTTTCAGTGGCTGTCTTATGGATGGAAAAGTTCAATACATACAGGTTATGGGGGAGGGCACAGGGGGTATAAATGCATGGTCAATCTAGAGATAGGACAGTCTCAATTGGCTAGGTCATCCCCCCATGTTGATAACCTAGAGGGGGGCTCAATTGACTAGTCATCCTCCCATGTTGATAAACTAGAGGGGTTCTCCCATGATGATATGGACTACCCTGTCTAGAAATCCTTGCCTTTTTCATAAATGCATTTAGATTGATGTGGTAAGATGATGTGCTTTTGTTGAATCAAACCATATCAGCCAATAATGTCATTTCTATATATTTGACTGCAACTATGTGACTGCAGGTCCCAACCGTGCATTTGGAGACCTTATTGCAGCATCAGGGATAACTGAAGCAATGTTGGACAGTTTGATTGCCCTGAAGGACTTTGATGGTGTTGAGGGGTTGCCTCCTCTGAGAGAAATAGAAGATATACGTTTGGAGAAGAATGAGAAAAAATCTACAAGGGCTGAAATTGAGCGCAAGAAACAAGAGGAAGTTGCAAAAGCACGAGTGAGGCAGGTCGATGAAAAAGGAAGGGCTTATGGAACAGGAAGAAGGAAATGCAGTATTGCTCGTGTTTGGATTCAACCTGGTGATGGAAAATTCATTGTCAATGATAAAAACTTTGATGTGTACTTCCCAATTCTTGATCATCGTGCTGATCTCCTTCGACCATTTGCTGAGACAAAAACCTTGGGTCTTTGGGATGTGAGTTGTACTGTGAAGGGAGGTGGCGTCTCAGGTGAGCATCATCTATCTGTATTCATAGAAAATCATAACTTATGCAAACTATGTATCTATACTTCTTAGTATATCACATACTACTTATCGATTTTACTGTAGGGACATAAGATGAAATTATCTGTCTTACTTGACACTTTGTATTGAAATCATCTTTTCTCTCTCTCTCTCTCTCTCATATGAACACACTAGCCAGAGGATACTTAATGCTGAAAAACAGAATGGAAGATGTTAGTGAAAAATTTCAAATATAAACATTGGAAGTCGCCATCAAATCTTAGGGAATTCATTAGAAATTTTCCAAACTAGATATTAGACTCACCTAAGAGTATGATAAGGAAGAACATTAAGAGGAGTACAATAGAAGCTTGCCTTCAAGATTCTATATTTGTAAATTTGAGTGTCCTTAAATTTATTTAGAGAACAAGTTACAATTTCCTTCCTGTTAGACCGTCAGCCTCTCTGCTCCACTTTCCTCCACATGTTGCCTTTGGCCTCCCTTCTTGTGAGTTACTTTATTATCCTTGTCAGAGATGGTGTGTGTCGTGCATCGTAGTCTGTTGAATATCCTGGCTGATCAGATGAAAGAACAAAGACAAGTTGGCTTTGTTACTGCACTTCTTGTTCTTGACTGTATCAAGTTCATTTATTGTCTGCCCTTGCAAACCAACGAAGCTTCTAGCTCTATGTTGTTTGCAGATGACATCAGCACCAAGGATTAAAATCTCGGGTCTCGAGGGTGTCTCGACCCTTGAGAAAACCAAGATCTCGACGAGATCCTGCTGAAACTCCCAAATGGTAAAAATGGGAGTTTCGGCATGTTTTTGATGTTTTTAAGGCCATTTTAAAGCTATATATTGCAGAAAAATACTAATTTAACATATATAAACACATTTGAAGCGTAAAAACTAACCACATTGTGGGAAAATCATACATTCATAAATCATAAATCTACACAATGACGCAACTTACAAGTGCTCATAATCTCAAAGTCTAAAATACTCAAAATCAAATAATACCTTCCCATCAGTCCATCCCAATGTCTAATCATAGGTAGAGTGGCTTGCAAGATCTATCTGGTCAGATTGGTTTTGCTGAAGATAATATATCTCGGTTTGATAAACAAAGTCATGCCACAACATCTTCTGGCTGAAGTAGCGCTGGTAGTCGTTCACATATCTGTTATACACGGAATCCGAGTGATCTTTGAAGATACCTATCCTTGGATACAATTCACTATAATGTGGAATAAATTGAGTGTATACTGACTAGTGGGGCATGACTCTCTGGGCAGTCGGGAATGAGAAGAGACCGTTCACAAAATTGGAGCCAGTCTGTGAAGTAGCATAACTAAGATCAGCAGAAGAATCATGTGGACTGGGAAGCATGCAGTAATCATCACCGGAATAAGAACCATACGCCAACGTGGTGCCAAATCCGAGAGCACTTTATTACCACTGCTTATGTCCACTGATACCCTCATTGCTCATTCCTCCAAAGCTTGTGGACATGCTATCAACATCAGGCAGAATATCAGGATCAGGAACGATGTCAATGAAATTGTCGTCTTCTTGGGTTGGTTGCGAAGGGCGTTGACGAGACCTACGTGTATACCTAGTCGTAGGCTGTGATGAAGATGCTCGCCCACTGTGGTTTTTATCCTGTGTAGTGTGTGTATTCTGACTCTCGCCAGTCCATCTAACAATGGGTACTGTCAGTCTAGGATCATATAAGGCACCACTACCACCACCACCACAACCACTACCACTATCGAAAGCTAACCAGCCAGTCTCATCAATTTTATCGTCACCACCAGTGCCTGTGCCACTACCAGCTGGGGGGGTCAAATGGTCGAGGTGACTGTACGTGTAGACGACCCTCTTTCGAGGAAAGAAACCGCTCGGCATCAGCACCCATCGGAGTAGCCACAGTGGGATGGGCCTCCCACCAGACTCATCCAACACTGGTACTGC
The DNA here is from genome assembly GCA_028583415.1 of Protea cynaroides. NCBI lineage: Eukaryota > Viridiplantae > Streptophyta > Magnoliopsida > Proteales > Proteaceae > Protea > Protea cynaroides. Next base: position 11,241,919 of record CM053272.1, on the reverse strand, counting down.
TCTGTCTCGTACCCACTCCACATAGGGATTCTCCTCATCTAAAGATAGCTAGAATATGTCGGCTAGCTTGATCAGGATTTGATCATTTTTTTGTGATTGGGTTATGCTCTGTACCCTCAGTCTCATGTTGTAATAGACATACACCAAGTCATTAAGCCATTCATAGCCCAATATATTCCACCTCTTTGAATAGATAAGGGAGAAGGTACTCCGGTTTCACTCACTCTCAGATGCTGAACATGTCTGAGATAGGATTTTGATTGCTATTCTCCTTAACTCAGCTGCATGCTCACCATACGATACCCACCACTCAGCCACACAAGAAGAACACATTTTAATATACATATTAAACAAGATATGTTACTTGGAAATTTCTATTTTGTTGAATCTTGTCATCCTTAATGTATAGGACTTTTACATTCAGTTATGTTATGTTTTGTTTATTTCCTTTATTAACTAGGACTCTCTCTTTCCTTAGTTAACTGGGACTCCTAGTCTCTCTAGAGTTCCTATTAGTTTGTAATAGCTCTTATCATAAATAAAGCTAAGATGGTGGGAGAATAATAATCTCTCCCATTCACTCATTCATTCTATTCAACAAATTTCCATAATTCCATACTAGGATCGGTACTTTCTTGGCCAGCTACTACGACGAGAGTTTCAAAACTCCTAAGGCCATCTCTGAACGTTTTAATCTACACCCATTTGGAAATTTATAAAAATTAGTCATTGTAATATATGAATATTCAAATAATTCAACACTTAAACCATACAACTCACCTCCAAGTTGACTAGTGCTTGTACAGTTGAATCTGACACCAATTTTACCACAACAGTTTTTACCGCACTGATAAGGTCAGAATTGAGTCAAAGCACATGTGAATATTGATACCTGGGGTTCAAATAGTATGTTGTAAAATATGAGTCACATGATTAAAGTCTAGTATTAAATTGAATTAAATTAAAGACACTATTGAATATACTCACTAGCCTTATGCAACGGGTGCATCAGTTGACTCTCCCATTGATCTTTGATAATCTTCAAAAAATTTTTTTCCACTTGGAAGCACAGCGAAAATACGCTCCTTCAACATATTGATGGCAGCATATAAATGTGGCATGGTGGGCTTGAATGCTGAATCCACTAATCTCAGCACCTTCACTACTGCCTCTAGAATTTTTACTACGTTCTTTAGCGTTCTCTAAAATTCATTTGAAGCTATGGTAGTGCTTGAGCCCCAATAGGGGAGCTGAAGTCTCTCCAGCGAAACCAGTCCTTAGATGCAAACATTGATTTGAAGCCTACCATCTTTGCATCAAAGCTCTTTAGTGCTATGTAGTTGGTAGCAAATCTGGTAACGCCAGGTCTGACCAAGTCCCTTCTACATTTCTCCCTCAGCAAATTCAAAGAATAGCCATGGTTGTATACAAATGTTGTCACTTGACGTGCTTATTCAACCACTTGCTTTACTTTTTGGATCTTGCCCATGTTCTTTAACATCAAGTCAATGCAATGGGTAGCACATGGAGTCCACAAGAGATTGTAGTCCGGGTTAGCCATCATCATCTCTCTTGCCTTCTTGTAGTTGCTGCCATTGTCTGTCATAATCTGCACCACATTTTCAGCCCCAGCTTCATCCACCACTGTCTGCAGCAATCCATAAATGTAGTATGCATCTTTTGTCACAGCAGATGCATCCACAGATTTAATGAATGCTGTCTTCCCATCACTGTAGACCATGAAGTTGATGATGAACTTTCTAGTGGGACTTGTCCAACCATCACACATAATGGTCACCCCATATGTATCCCAAGAAGTTTTTAACCCTTTTATCTAATCTTGTAGTTCTTTTTTGTCTAGGGAGATACACATTCATGATTTCATATGTAGTGGGGGCTTTAACCCCAAGACCAGCCTCAACAATTGCATCAAACATGGTCTGATAGTATGGGCCTGTAGTGGTATGTGTTGGGATACCATGAAACATGGACCATTTAGCATAGGAATCCCCAATATATTCTTTTGTATTCTTTTACATTGACTTCAACTTCTTCTATTTGTTCCCAGGCTTTCTAAAAGCTGTTGGATCCTGGCGTAGGATTTCAACATAATCTTCATCCCTAGCAGGTGGTGCTTGGGGTTGTGCTTTAGTACTTTGTGATCTTTTAAATATAGAAGCCAATCCCTTATTCCGTGTTTGTGGTTGAGGCTGTTGAAATGATCCACTACCAGTGTCATTTGCCCTTATGGCGTTGGCCCTTACCCTATCCCAGTCCGTCTCAAAGGAGACTCTTCTAGCTATTGTTGCCCGTTTCACATTTCTAACCTCAGCTGCAGTCATACTGGTAGTATCTATGCCATCATCATCAGAAGAATCATCATCATCCATACCACCTCCCACTGTGCCTCGAATTGTCTCCTCAAATTGCATCATAGTTTTTTTTTTTCTCTGCCTTTTTTTGCTGTCCTCCCTTTATCTGTTTGGCTACACCTCTAGAAATCTCCACAGGAACTATAAGACACTTCACCACATCTGTATTGGTCTCACTCAAGTGTTGCTTAAGTTTAGTGATCCCACCAGACATAAACCTCTTCCCACAGAATTTACATTGGGTTTTTCCGTCTATCTCCGTCAATGGCAGTACCATACTGCCATGCCATATCAGTATGACCACCATCACCTCCCTCTCCAGACCCCGTAGCAGCCATTATATCTCGTTAGCACTGTTACATAAGATGATAAAATAAAGAAACTTAAATCAATAGGTTTAATATAATAAAATTTAATGGAAGAACATAAAAAACACCAAATATGCGAATACAACTCAAACACATTGAAATTACTTTTCAAAATTTTATAAGAAAAGAGAATATTTTTCCTAATTTTCCCTATTTTACAGAATTATTTAGATGTAATTATTAATTTTGGATTTTACATAAAAATAATTTTTTTTTCCAAAAATAAAATCCGACATCATGGAACCGTAGATTAGCCAATGGTGTTCAACATATATTATTTTGAACACCAACAGATAAGTACTAATAATATTTTTCTTAATTTTTATTGCTGGAAAATAGGATTTATTAATAAAAAATTCAAAAAAATAAAATAAAAATATGGACTAAAAAAAATAAAAATGAAACCATGACCGTGTAGATCGGCCAACGGTGTTCAACATATATTATTTTGAAAGTAAACCGATCAATATTGAAGAAATGTATTTTCCATTTTCTTGAACAGAAAATAATATATATATATATATATATATATATATATATATATATATATTTACCATTGAGATGAATAGGAAAGTTAGAAATGGAATCTTTTATCTTTGAGTTATTTAGTATTTTTTGAAGTCTATTTGTAAAGGGGAGTTTGGACAAATACTCATGACTTTTATCATCATGGAATATTTGAGTATTACAGGTGGATTCTTGATCAGACTTAAGATTTGAGATTTTGATAATTTTGGTGGCGTCGACATCATTTGGGAATTTGTTATTTTGGGATAGGCCAGTAATAGACACAGAGTCTATTATGGGGTTTGTGAAAACCTCCTCACTAGTTATGGGAGATTCATCAGGAGATAGATTTGGACTGACCAGTGGTTTTGAGATTTGGACTGAGTGAGACGTATGCTCATACTCAAAGTTTGCTAATTTTGAGTCCTCATTATATTCTGGAAATTTCATTTAGGAAAATTCAGAAGTAATAGGCTTTGGCTTGGCAAATTCTCTGTCGGGTATCTTGGCTTGTTCTTTTGGGTTTTGATCTGAAGTAGATCCATGGTTGGATTCAAGATCTACTAATTTTGGATTATGATTTAGTGTAGCAGAAAGTCGTTCAACTATAGTGTAAATCAGGTGGAATAATTGGGTTAGGACAATCTTCTTTGAGTTTTGGAACGTCTTATTGCTCATCTGGTGTTTGAGATAAGGCAAAATTAGATTTCATATCAGGACTATGAGCTGAAAGATCTTCATGGTTAGAAGATAAATCAGAAATAATTGCTGCCGTGTGGCTAGCAGACTCTTGTTAATGGTCTTTTGTATTTGAAGTTTCTTGAAGACTTAAGTCTACAAGCTGTTGATATTTTTGATCTAAAGATTCTCTTTGGTCAAGATCTTGAATAGTTTTGTTGACGAGAGGATGGAATAGAATATGTGGAAATGGATAATGGATGTTATAGATTTGAGTATAGTTGTCTAAATAAACATAGAATGAAATATTCGTTCTTAATTGATTCATACAATCATATCAATTTTGTTTAATATGTTGTTGATCTTCTGTTGAGAAATAGTTAAAAAACCATTCTTTTCTCGTTTGATTTTGGGAAAGATCGAAGTCTACCTTAAGACTGGGTTTATCAATTTGGAAATGTAAAACCGACAATGAAGGCGGTATAAAAATGCAATAATTTGAAAATTTAAATACAAATGAAATGCAAACCGACCATGAAGGCGGTATGAAAACAAAAATACTTAAATTAAAATGATAGACTCAAAGTAAAATGCATGCAACAAATTACAATCAGGAATTTGAAATGGAAATTTGGAAGGAACTTACTGGACACTCTGCAAGAACTTTGTTACAACACTTTGACTTAGATACAAGCTTTGAAGAAGGTTGAACCTAAGGGGTTTTGCTAAGGAAACTTTGATTCAGAGAGGGTTAAGGAAGAAAAGGGAAGAACTCTTTGATGGAGCTGATCTCCGAGGTGAGTCTCTCTTTGCCTTCTGGAGTTGCCTCTCAAGTTTGCCTCTTCGAATGAGAAGGAATGACCTTTTATTTATTACCTTAGAGAAGGAGCCTTGGATGCTTGGAGCTTTGGATTCTTTGAACGTAATCCTTTACTTTTGCTTGAGTGAGAGACAAAAATGAATGTTTGATTTCTCAATTTGTCTCCTCTTGTCTTCTTTTGATGAGAATTGATTTTCTTTGTGAAAAGTAAAGCAGTAATAATGTGTCTTTTGACTTGCATATATGCTTTGGACTATTCTCTTTTGCTTTTGATCAAATCAACTTTGTCTTTGAATTTTAAACTCCGTGAATCATGGGAGAAATTTTGAAGAGTCTTCTAGAACCGCACCGAGGTATTCCACGTGTCTGTAGACACTGTTTTTCCCTTTGGTTTGGTTCAAGATTTGTACCGTATTAGTATGGGTCCGGTTTTGGCTTGACTATCTATACTGAGATAGTGACAGAATACATAAGGATACCGGTTACGTATTATTCCCGTACCATTTGTTTGTTGACGTCATGGCTGACGTGATCCCATCATCTCGGTATGGAACTTGACCGTTTGATCATTTGATACTGGATTTTTGAGATCCTTTCTTTATTCGGGTGGATCGCTGGTGTCTAGTGACAAATTGTTGGCTGAGATCCTCAAGGCCCATATATTATCGGGATCGGAGTAGGTATTTGAGATAAATCAAAATTAGATTTCATATCAGGACTATGAGCTGAAAGATCTTCATGGTTAGAAGATGAATCAGAAACAATTGCTGCCGTGTGGCTGGCAGACTCTTGTTTATAGTCTTTTGTATTTGAAGTTTCTTGAAGACTTAAGTCTACAAGCAATTTATATTTTTGATCTAAAAATTCTCTTTGGTTAAGATCTTGAATAGTTTTGTTGACGAGAGGATGGAATAGAATATGTGGAAATGGTTAATGGATATTATGGATTTGAGTATAATTGTCTAAATAAACATAGAATGAAATTTTCATTCTTAATTGATTCATACAATCATACGGCCTTGAGGATCTTAGTCAACAATTTGTTACTAGACATCGACGATCCACCCGAATGAAGAAAGGATCTCAAAAATCCAGTATCAAATGATCAAACGGTCAAGTTCTAGGCCGAGATGATGGGATCACGTCAGCCATGACGTCAATAAACAAATGGTACGGGAATAATACGTAACCGGTATTCTTATGTATTCTATCACTATCTCAGTATAGATAGTCAAGCCAAAACCGGGCCCATACTAATACGGTACAAATCTTGAACCAAACCAAAGGGGAAAACAGTGTCTACTGACACGTGGAATGCCTCGGTGCGGTTCTAGAAGACTCTTCAAAATTTCTCCCGTGATTCACGGAGTTCAAAATTCAAAGACAAAGTTGATTTGACCAAAAGCAAAGGAGAATAGTCCAAAGCATAAATGCAAGTCAAAGGACACATTATTTCTCTTTTACTTTTCACAAAGAAAATCAATTCTCATCAAAAGAAGACAAGAGGAGACAAATTGAGAAATCAAACTTTCATTTTTGTCTCCCACTCAAGCAAAAGTAAAGGATCGCGTTCAAAGAATCCAAAGCTCTAAGCATCCAAGGCTCCTTCTCTAAGGTTATAAATAGAAGGTCATTCTTTCTCATTCGAAGAGGCAAACTTGAGAGGCAACTCCAGAAGGGCAAAGAGAGACTTACGTCGGAGATCAGCTCCACCCAAACAGTTCTTCCCTTTTTTTCCTTAACCCTCTCTGTATCAAAGTTTCCTTAGCAAAACCCCTTAGGTTCAACCTTCTTCAAAGCTTGTATCTAAGTCAAAGTGTTGTAACAAGGTTCTTGCAGAGTGTCTTGTAAGTTCTTTCAAATTTCCATTTCAAATTCCTGATTGTAATTTTATTGCATGCATTTTACTTTCAGTCTATCATTTTAATTTAAGTACTTTTGTTTTCATACCGCCTTCATGGTCGGTTTGCATTTCATTTGTATTTAAATTTTCAAATTATTGCATTGTTATACTGCCTTCATGGTCGGTTTTACATTTCAAAATTTAATTTTCGCATTTATAAATCTATTGTTTTAGATCCTGAGTCACTTATGGTTAGCGTATGGGGATTAGACGGTGTTGGCAAAAGGTCGTGGAGGTCATTGTACTTCTACCAAAACCCAAGAATTCTATGAGTGTGTCCTCGTACAAATCACCAATGCCCTCCACGACCTTTTGCCAACACCGTCTAATCCCCGTACAAGGCTAAGATGATGGGATCACGTCAGCCATAACGTCAACAAACAAATGGCACGGGAATAATACGTAATCCATATCCTTACGTATTCTGTCACTCTCTCAGTATAGATAGTCAAGCCAATACCGGGTTCATACTAATACGGTACAAATCCTGAACCAAACTAAAAGGGAAATCAGTGTCTATAGACATGTGGAATGCCTCGGTGGGGTTCTAGAAGACTCTTGGTTTATCAATTTGGAAATGAGGTGGTGTACATGGGTTTTGATAACCGCAATTACTACCTGATGTACTAGGACCTTCGTTAGAAACAGGACTAGAAGACACTGACCTAAATGATAGACTCATGTTGAGAATAGTGTATTATATTTTGAAAGAGTTATGCTCTTACCCGCTGTACTCCGAATAACAACCAGGATTAAATTTAACAAAGGCTCATCGTGACTTCGGGACTTACGAATCACCAATGCCCTCCACGACCTTTTGCCAACACCGTTTAATCTCCGTACGTGGTATCAGAGCCATTTGCCTGAAAAAATAGGCGGGTATTGGGTGTATGTTTATATTTTGCTTGTTGTTTGTTGAAATCCTACCTCGGTAGCGTACGAGGATTAGACGGTGTTGGCAAAAGGTCGTGGAGGGCATTGGTGATTCGTAAGTCCCGAAGTCACGATGATCGTGGTTGTTATCCAGAGTACAGCGGGTAAGAGCATAACTCTTTCAAAATATAATATACTATTGTCTCGGACAATGTCTTTAAGATCTATAAATGATGATTAACCTACAACATCAAATAGTAACATAATTTACTGTGATGAACAAATAGGAGAATACAACCAAAATCTCTCAAATTGGTCCTTATCTCGAGTCCTTACAAAAGATATATACAAACAAAATTGGTTAGTACAGGAAACCGCAAAAACCATAGAACAAACCATCAATTTCTCCTCTGATTCTGAGGAAATCCAATTGTTAGATACTAGGTCATTGCACAAATTAAGGTCTGAATTTGCCTATATCCATATAGGACTTATTCAAGTAGCCATCAAACCCTTACACCGGGAAGGATTAAACACTTATGTGATCCTTGCCCTTAGAGATCAAAGATTCCTCGATTTTGATGTTCATTACTAGGAATTATTGAAATAAGTCTATGTAGTGGACCGGTATACTTTAATTGTTATCTGGATATCACCTTACCATTACATGATACAAATTTAAAGGATGCTTTAAAAATCAATGTCAAAAACCAAGGATATAAGATGAAGGCAGGATCATTTCCTATTGCCTTAATCCATTGAATTCAATACAAAGCTATAACCAAATCCATGGAACCCCCCCAAAGTCTGAGAAAGACACCCAAAGGACAGACCACTTTCTTTGAAACTAACTGTTCTCAATCCAGAACCATTCTCCCCAAAACTATTCAATGGAAAGATAATATTTCCTAAGGAATGGCTTCTTCAGTGTCAAATTCCACCTCCTATTAAACCCAACAAAAATATCAAATCAATTACCCAGCAACATAATGGACACGTTTCCATCAAATTTGAGAGGTATCTCCCAAACCAAAACATACAACAACCTGAAACCTTAGATCAATACATCCATAAACAAAAATCCACAAAATCTTTCCAATTAAGCAGATCCTCCTGCTCGGATATTCCAAGTCTCCATTTGGAAAACCAAAACAATCAAAGTATGACAAATTTTTATCAAGAAAATCAATGGCTCCTTCGAGCCTTAAAACAAATCCGGTTATCCGGAACTCATACCCAAAATAATATCATCAAAGGAGTCTATACCCAAAAACCAGATTCTCCACTTGAATCACCAACGACATCAGAAATGTTACCCAAATCAAATGACGATGATATGTATCATCGTATTCAAACAATACAAATCACTTTTCAAATTGACAAACCAAAACTTAGAATTGATTTTGATCTTCCTCAAAACAAATTAAAACGAGAATGTTTTTTTACCCATTTCTCCCCAAAAGATCAACAAGAAATCAAATAACAATAGTATAATCATATGAATAAATTTGAGATAAATATCTCATTTTATATTTATTTAGAATTTTATACCATAGACCATAATATCGATTACCCATTCACAAATATCAACATGGCCTATAAAAACACTGTCACTTGGAGGACTAGTGACGATCAGATTGTTGAATCAATTCATCCCCCTTTAGCTACTCTTATGCTCCAAATGAAAAATATGGAAATCAAAGCCGCTCCTTTCCGGAATACAGAAAACGTTATGAAAGGATCCAAGAAATTAATTGAACAAGCTAATTACACAAATCAATTCCTCCAAACCATCGGTTCACAATTAAACCGATTAGAAAATAACTTACATAATATTCTTATTGATGTCCCCAGTACATCAACAAAACCACCACAAATTCCAGAAACTTCAAAACCCTTATTTACTCCTTTCTCTTTATCCAAAAAATCTCTTCGAGAATTTAGTCAAATGGAATTACTAAACCAGATAGATAAAGAAGCACTGTTAAAACAAATTGATCAAAAACTCAAATCTGTTGTTATTCCTGATACTCCTCCTTTAAAACAGGTTCATCCTAACCCTATTGCTGATGAGGAGAATCATAATTTAAATATTATTGATATTGAGTCTCTTTCAAATTTCTCCCAAACTTCTGATGAACCAAATGAACAAATAAATCCCAAAACTATTTCCCAACTACAAACAAATTATCAAAATATTCAAAATTATCATCTGCGTCCAACTTTCCCTGACCTTCAAATTGAAGAAAGAGGACATAATACCCAAGCAATCTATACCAGCGGTACCATTTATGAATGAAATATCGATGGAATGTCTGATGACAATCTGACAAACAAACTCCAAGAGATGACAATGGTCAGTAATGCCTACCGTCTCAAAGAATATTAAGATCAAACCATTGCTGAGATAATTGTCTGAGGGTTCTCTGGACAACTCAAAGGATGGTGGGATTATGCTCTCACCCCAATTCAAAAAACAACAATCCTTTCAGCCATTCGGTTGGATCAACATGGTGAACCAACTCTTGACGAGCTTGGAGAACCTGTCGGTGATGCCGTCAACACCTTAATTTTCAACATAACAAAATATTTTTTAGGAGATCCAACCAGTTTAAAGGATAGATCCTCTGAACAATTGTCCAATCTCAATTGTAAGAAAGCATGATTTCAAATGGTATAAAGATACCTTTATGACCAAAGTTCTCACACGAGAAGATGCCAATCTTCCTTGTTGGAAAGAAAAATTTCTCACTGGATTACCAACATTATTCTCTGAGAAAATAAAATAAAAACTCCGAGATGATCATGATTGGATTATTCCTTATGAAAATCTCACATACGGAGATCTTATTAATATCATCTATAAAGAAAGGCTCGCTCTTTGTATGGATATACGACTCCGTAAACAAATACGACATGAAAACAAATCCTACAAAAAAGAATTTGGTGGATTTTGTACCCAATTTGGATTTGATCCAATTCGAATCCCAAAACATCACAAAGATTCCAAAACACCCAAATATTGGAAGTCAAAATCTCACAAAAAATATTTTTCTCAAAATTATAAATCCAAACCAAATAAGTCTCCCAAGACTATTGAATCAAATCAGTCAAAACCTGAAAATTCTTACAAAAATCTGACATGCTTAAAATGTGGAAAATCAGGCCACACTGCCAATTATTGCAAAATTACCAAAAGGATTAATTCCTTAATTATGCCTGATGACACTAAAACCCAATTGCTGGCTGCCTTAGTCAAAACTGACTTGGATCATTCTGAATCTTTAAATCATAAAATCAATACCTACACTTGTGCAGAAGGACGATTTTGTCATGAGTGCCAAGACATTGACTGTGAAGATTCCACTTCAGAGGCAACTATTGACATGATTCGACAAGAAACCCCAAATCATCCCTCTGAAATTATCTTATCCTTCATTGACCAAATGGATAATTCCAAATCAAAACAATAATATCTAGAGTATCTTTGGGATACTCTCACACAACCACCTCCAGATCTTTAAAGAAAAATTATTCCAACTCTAACTTATGATCTAAATTAGATTTATCATCGATTTAGTAAACAAATTTCCCCACCAAATCCACATATCCAACATCTTGAAGTAGTCACTCAACACCTCCAAAATGATATAAAAAACATTTACCAAGAAATAACAAATATCAAAAATCAAATCACAGTCACGAAGCCTATTCCTGACATCTCACAACAAAACCTCAATCACTTTGTGGATATTGTGGCCAAATCTACAAACAACTGCTCTTGTAGATTCAGGTGCACAATTGAATTGTATTTAAGAACACCTTGTTCCAAAACAATTCTTTGAACCAACCTCTCATCGGTTCTCCAAAGCCAATGGTTCTAGACTTATGGTTCAATTCAAACTATCTAATGTCAAAATTTGTAAACAAAATTTCCAAATTAATCTAACATTTTTTCTTGTTTAAAATCTTAACACCGAGGTCATTCTTGGCCAACCTTTTTTAAATTCTATCAAACCATTCACTGTTTCTGATTTAGGGATTACAACTAACATTTGTAGCCAAGATGTTGTTTTCTCTTTTCTTACAGGAATGGAATTTTCCCCAACATCAACTTCCAAGTTAAACATGCTTCGATCATCAGGCCAGTATACATCTCAAAGCCTCGATACGAGCAAAACGGACCAAAACCCGGTTAGAGTTTTGGCTAGTCCACAGGAAACGGCTCGTGGCAAAGACAAATCAAATCCGTTATGATTGAAGTCTTTGCCAAAAAGACCACATTCCAAATACCCGGTCTTCAGGACCAATAAGCTACTTGAACCCGACCAGCATCAACTTCTAAACCAATTATTACACCAGTTTCATCAATCCAACAAACTTGGGTTTATAGCCACTATGCATCAAGTTGCTGACTTATTTTCCCAGCAAACAAAGCTTTTTGACTACGAATCCTGCCATATTCACCATCATACCCTGACAAAAGAATCATGGCATGATTTCCATCAACGGTTTGCAAACCCAAATATTTGCTGGCCCCCTACCATTACACCTGCATTATCCAGTGTCCCTGGATTCTACCAATGCAATGTGATAGCAGATCACCCTCAACACTCCAAATTATGGCTCTATGAGCAAGGGTTTCTCAAAAATCTTTGGACTAATGGCCCACATGATCTTCAGGGATTACCTGATATTTTGACAAATGCTATCAAAGGATTCAACCTTCCTGATGGGTCAACTCGTCTCAAATTCATAACCATTCCCCCGGAATGGATTAAAGAAGATCACTACCAAGAATTCATCCCTTCAACAACATATGTCCGCATAATTCCTCATTCTGATGATGTGTTCCCACCAATTATGCAATCTCTTGCCAAAACAAATCTTACATAAATCCGCACATCAAGTATCTATAACTTTCAAAGCAAAATATCCTCCTTCAAAGGCCAGGTGATTGCAGAAGGACAACAGACAGTCATTGTCTCAACACAACACAAAATGCCAAAAGATTCCCAACTGGTACAAGCAATTAACAATAACCAAATTAATGCCAGCTTGGTCGTCACCAAAATGCTTGACCAAAATGCCGATAAATTCAAATGGAATTATTGGGACAGTGACAATTCTCTTAGTTCTTGTAATTCTCCAATCCAAGCATCCCCCGATGGATCTTTCTATTCTTTTGACACTATTGGCTATATGAATATTGCCAATATGATGGAGAGATAATGCAACAATGGTTAGGTTCCAGACCATGATGATGGAATCATGTCAGCCATGACGTCACCAAACAAATGGCACGGGTATAATACGTAACCGTATAAATACGTATTCTGTTACTATCTCAGTCCAGATAGTCAAGCCAATACCAGGCCCATACTAATATGGTACAAATCTTGAACCAAACCAAAGAGGAAAATAGTGTCTACGAACATGTGGAATGTCTCGGGGCGGTTCTAGAAGCATCATCAATAAGTCACTCCCGTGATTTATGGGATTCAAATCCAAGCAAAATGTGACATAAAGCAAAAGCAAAATGATTTGACTCAAAGCAAAGGAGAAATAGTCAAAAGCTATATTTTTACTCCTTTACTTTTCAAAAAGAAAATCACTTATCAAAAACAAAAAGACATCCAAGCAAAGGAGAGACAAATTGACAAATCACTCTTTACTTTTTGTCTCCCACTAAAGCAAAGACATTGGGCCCTCTCCAAAGAATCCAGGGCTCAAGCATCCTAGGTTCCTTCTCAAAGATTATAAATAGAAGGAGATCCTTCTTCATTCGGGGAGGCAAACCTGAGAGGCAACTCCAAAAGGCAAAGAGAGACTCACCTCGGAGATCAGCTCCACCAAAGAGTTCTTCCCTTTTCTTCCTTAACCCTCTCTGTATCAAAGTTCCCTTAGCAAAACCCCTTAGGTTCAACCTTCTTCAAAGCTTGTATCTAAGTCAAAGTGTTGTAACAAGGTTCTTGCAGAGTGTCTTGTAAGTTTCTTCCAAATTTCCATTTCAAATTCCTGATTGTAATTTGTTGCATGCATTTTACTTTCAGTCTATCATTTTAATTTAAGTACTTTTGTTTTCATACCGCCTTCATGGTCGGTTTGCATTTCATTTGTATTTAAATTTTCAAATTATTGCATTGTTATACCGCCTTCATGGTCGGTTTTACATTTCAAAATTTAATTTCCGCATTTATATATATATATATATATATAAACAGAAAAAAAAAGAAGTAAATATATATGCATGAAATTTTTTTCGAAAGGATGAGCTTGTAGATCGGGCTCATGTGTCTCACATATAAAAATTTCATCAACATCCAACATGTATTGATCATGTTTATGTAAAAAAGTAAGTTTTGGGGGAAAAAAAACCTCACCTCGAATAGTAGATTTGGCAAAAACAGGTGTAATTGTAGCTCCAACAAGAGTTTGGTTGTCACACCCCAATTCTGGTTGAACCAGAAGTATGAATGAGTCGTCAATGAACCAACGGCTCAAGCCAGGATCACTAAACAACCGTGCCAACATTCAAACCATACATTAAACCATAATCAGAATATATAAATAATCAGTGGAATTCTTTATTAATAAATGAACTGAGTGTCTGAGTGATAAATTGTAATTAACTAATTATCTCAAAACCAAAACATAAATAGAATACTTCATTACAAACTCCATAATCCAAAAAATAAAATAAAATAAAATCTAAAGGTAGGCACAATAGAGATACTCGCATGACGAATCGTGCTCGTCGTCCACCGACTACACATCCATCGTTGCCATCTGTCCATAAGAAGGCGCATTGATGTAGTCTTCTACAATAGTACCTGCATCATCAACTAAAAAGAAAACGTATATATGAGATGAGCTCACAACTTAACTCAGTGAGAAACAAAACATGCAACAAGCAATATGCATGATGTAGCATTCATTCATTTGGTCTGGTTAAGTTTGTAATGTGCTATGGTAAGGATAGGCTACAACCACACTTTCATTCACGAGAGTGTGAGCATACCAATATTCAGGCTCCAATTAAAACTGCTGTCGACCCACAACACTCACTACAAGATAGAGATAGAGTTAGAGCCCAACGGTAGGCTATAACCAAACCGTCAGCACCCCTCCTACCCCATACTGGCGAGGACTTGCAAACTGGATACGTCACTAGCCAATCCTAGATGTCATCAAAATTGTTTCCAAGGTCTTACCCTAGCACCCTTCAATACGAAATAGAGATAGAGCTAGATCCTAACGGTAAGGCTATGGTCAACACCGCAGCAGTCCTCCTGATACCCTGCAACGTTCTAAGCACGCTAAGGTAACGGCGATATGACTATGTTAGTGTGATGGATGGTTTGAGGCTCCAACCTCTCTCCACTCAACACACCAACCATACGCAAACACATGCATATCCTCAATCATATCATAGCGAGAATAATTAATATGCATGGACAATAATAACAGATATTGGATGACATGTTATATGCACAAACACAGCACATCAGCAACAAGCAAGGTAGTTTGTTATTAACTAATTAGTTTGGGGTCTTGTCCCTCACTTATTGAGTGATAATTGACTCTCTTCAAAACCTTGAAAATAGCTTTACCTGATTATGAATCCTAGATAAACAGTAGGATCAAGTTAGGTTTTTTTCTGGCAGGTTTTCTGTCCATCAAACTCACTGTTTGGAATGGCAAACAGTTATTCTGGATATTTTCCAGTAGGACATCATACTGGACAACCCTGAGGCACTTCCCAAGAGTGTCCGGAGCTATGACCGGTTTCACTCTAGGTGCGACCGATCATCCAGACTGGACAACTCCTAGGTTGTTTTTCTGTCCGTGGTTTCCTCAGAGTTGATCCTTTAACTTATTCTAGGGTTTCTCCTACTTAGTTCTACAGTCAGATATACATTAGATCACATTAGTTGGTTGCTTCTTTCCCTACTTCTTCATAGTTATTGGATCAATAGTTTCCAACCTATGGAATTAGGGTTTCGAATCAATACCTGGCCGTTCCTGGTATTGATCCCTAGCCATCAAGCCTAACCTACAAACCTAACATTCTATAGTGTTAGAGGACTTACCGTTGGCTTCCTAACAATGTTGGTTGAAACGGACGACGAGTACACTTTCTCTATGGCCTTCTTCTCCTTCCCAACTTCTCTCTCTCAAGTCTTCTTCACAACTCTAGGGTTTGTGGTTGATCAAAGAGTGAGAGAGAGTAGGAGAATACATATATTTATATAGAGAGAAACCTCATAATTAGAGTCCTCTCCCGATTAGGAGAGTAGTCTCACCAAACTAGGAAACTTTCTTATACTCGGACTTTGTTTTATGCTTGATCTGTCGCTTGTCCGGTCACACAACCCGTGGGACTGGACAACCTCAACCAGTCAGACCGGACAAAGTTAAAGTGGTCAGTTTTGTACCTTGCTGTGTGGTTCCGTCATTCGGTTGCTTCGTCAGACCCAGTTATGATGGGAAGACTTGTCACGACATGTTAACCCATGTTAGACCGGGTTGGTGGAGTGCAGGTCTTACATTGGTGGAGTGATTTGGCAAGAATAGGTGAAATTAAGCCTTAGATGCAAGTTGGAGAAGAAGAGTAGACCAGTCGAGATTGGTCGAGACCAGGTCGAGATGGTCAAGAACCAGTTTCGACGTGGTTTCTCGTCTCGACCCAGTTGAGAAGTTCAAAAAAACCGAGATCTCGCCTTGGTGAGATTTTGAACTATGATCAGCACTGCAAATAAGTGTGGTTCCTTATTGAATTGGAGCTTGCAGCTAATCCTAAGCATGCATAAATTATAAGTTTGTATTCTGTGCAATTTTCTAAAGAGCTTCAATGACGAATTTTGTTTTTTTGTGTTATTTAAATTACTGAAGTGTGCTAGTACCCTTAAGAAAAGAATTACCAAGTGTGTTGAAACATAAACTGAAACATGAGCAACTTAATCATATGTTACTTTAAGATGTAGTAGTTTCTATCAAAAGCATGAAATGCTGTTAATTTCTATTGTTTTGACATTTCTTTCTGGTAGTCCTTCCAAAATTTTTGGTGGTGTTAACTTTTTCTTGAACAGGACAAGTTGGAGCAGTTCGTCTAGGGATCAGCAGGGCCTTGGAAAACTGGGAACCTGATTTACGTCCGAACCTAAGATCTGGTAAATCACTAGAGATTTTATTTTCATATTCTTTATTCGTCCATTTAGCCTTAGACTGGAATGGCAGAATAAGATTCTTGTAGCCAAACCCAAGTAGTTTGTGATTAGGCAATGAGGCCTTCAGAGTTTTGAGTTCCTTGTGTTATTATTATTATTTTTATTTTATTTTATTTTTTTGTGTGTTGGGGGTGGGGGGGGGCTCATGGCATAAAAAAACTACCGGTCCCCATTAGTAACTATATAAGCTCAAGTACTGTTATTTAATCCATGTTCTGGATCATGTCCTAACTGAATTGGGTCCATGGGTTTGTCACCTCACTTGGATTCCAAATAATGATCTGTTAGCTACCATCTGATGATAAATCATGAAACCAATATTACAGATTACATATAAATAGATTTATTTATTTATTTTATTTTATTTTATTTATTTATTTATTTTTACTTGAAGATGTAAACTGAGATGTTCAGATTACATATAAAGTTCCTCATTTCTTGGTCAATCGTCATCCCGTGAGAAGTATTAATAGCAGTACTACATCTTTCCAAACAGTAAGCAAAACAATCCTTGACAGATACAACATCAGACAAAATGGGCAGTATCTACACTGCCATTCTGGTGAATTGATTGACTCAAAAAACTGCTTGCAGTCCATTGCCAGCAGCACCTTATTTAACTCCAATTCTTTTGCAAACTGTACTCTAAGCAAGGCACCTTTATTATGGCCTATACAGCTGTGTGTGCATATTTTGCTGCCAATAGAGTACCGTTAAGTAAAGGGGATATAAGAGGCCTTTTTAGAACCTTCATCAAAACTGCTATCTGTAATAATTTTCACACTATCATCCACTGTTTGACTGGGATGTAGGAGTGATAAAGATGATAAATTAAATCCATTAATGCTAGATATCATCTCTAATCAGTCCCAGTTGGTTCCAGATATTGAAATTTCCTCCTAACCTCTTAATGGCCATTTTTAGGTTTAGATGTCATGACTGGAAGCAATTTCAGAATGTTGTTTGGATTTGAAGTATATTACGAAATACCTTTTTATTCCTAGAATCCCAAATAGAAGAAGCCAGAATTGCTCCTAAGATCAGGACTTAGGTTTGTCTGCCTTATCAAAACTGCTGGAATTTAAAATGAACTAGATCACCTAGTGAGGGATGCTGCCATCCTTTCAGTTCTAACTCCAAGATAAGCTGCTGCCCAAACCCTTTTTCAAATTTCACAGGATAAAAGGACATGCCACATGGTTTCCTTACTGTTATGACGTGAGGGAACCAACATTAATCTCTCGTAATATAGGTCTAAAATTGGTTCTGGCTGGGAGAATGTTGTGTAAGCATTTCCACATGAATAGTTTAAATTACAGAAGCATGTCAGGTTCCCAAAAAATAACCAAGGAAAGTTTTGTTGCAAACTGTTGTGCTGAGTTTCAATAATACGATGAAATGTTCACTTAAGTGCTAACGATTGTGATAGAGGCTGAAAGGTGATGATCTTCAAAGGTGGTTTGACTTTTTCTCCTTTTTTTTTTTTCCTCGCATTCTCAGTTACAATTGGAGGGAATAGTAGAGAGAGAATCTAGTATATACTTGTAGTTTGCTATCTTGGGCTAAAGATGGATCTATTGTACGTTGTTATCTTATACTAAAGATTTGGTCGGTCTTGATCCAGCTGGCTTCTTGACAAGGGACCCTCGTGTGGTGGAGAGGAAGAAACCTGGAAAAGCAAAAGCAAGGAAGAGCTTCCAGTGGGTCAAGCGATGAGCAAATTGTCATGGTTCTTACTTTGTACCTTACATTGTAGCTGGTTTTTAGTTTTCCAATGAATTCCTTTTTGCCATAGAAATTTTTTTTGAGGTTTTTTCCTTACTGTTTTCGGCACTGCCAGTTTTGTATGGAAGATCCAGATATTGCCTTGTTCATGCCATAATTTAATTTACTGTGCTTCAATTCGTTTGGATATCATGCATTCTGTTTGTAATGTAGACTCTAATTTATGGCACTTGCCCTTGACCATGGAAATAATTAAGATTGGCCTGGTCTGAGTTTTTTTACAACTGAATATCTTGAGGAAGCCAATATAATGTAGAGGATGCAATATTGTTGGGTGTAATTTTTTTCTGTTAAAGCAATCATTCTGTGGCTTTGTTTTAATGGTCTATGAACATGGAATGTCCTTCAAAATGGTGGGCATCCAATCAGAGGGCAATTCAGACACTGCAGGGAAGATCGCCAACCTGATCAGGTAATCTTAATATACCTGTTTAGTTCATCATACAAAACGTTATGATAACCTTGCAGCTGCAGGTAAAGAGCTGGTTTGCCGAGGTAGATCTATCATCAGATTGTGTTTATTTCAACTCAAACTTAAAAGGAGGCAAGTTTCTCCTGACTTAAATTTTTTTGGGTGAAACTTCTTGGCTCGTAATATCTAGATCCTCTTATCGCTTTGATTCTTAGTGTAAGGAGGGGGGAACAAGATCCTCTCCAGTGCCGATCTGACGACCGAGGATCACCCAGCGCCTATATCTATGTATGGGTATAAGCACCGAATGATCCTTGGCCGTTGGATCTGATCTGAACTGGAGAGGATCCAAAGAGTGGGAACTGTTTTTTATTATTTATTCATTTTTGTTCATTAAATATTCTTGAATACTTCTATGAAGTTCATTCCCTGAGGGCACAAATGGCAAAGCTCTTTGTGGCGATTTAAGTTCTGACATTTCATTTTTTATTAAGAGCTCTTGGTTTCCTGCCCGGCCCACCTGGGAAGGGTTTCATGTACGGCTTCAATATCTGCCACGTGGCAGAGTGGTTGGGGCCCAATTTGTGGACAAGTGAACCCCAAGTTTTCTCTCTTCACCTATCAACTTTCAGCTCAAACAGTTTGCCAAGTAGCAAAGTAGCATCAGACCCGTTTGTGATGGGATAAATGTGGGTCTAGCTTCCAATGTGACCCACTTTGTGTAATTTTTAAATTACAAGAGGAGGTTCATGTAATTAGATCTAAGTACAGAAGAAATGAATGTATTTTAACTTAAATTATTTTGTGAATAATTTGACCCCACAGTTCTCTAGTCACACTATCAAATTTCACTTAAAAGGGTTTTCCAAGTAACAGAACAAAGTTAAAAAAAAAAATTAGAACCATAGGAGTGAATAATGGTTGTTCGAGTATGTTGAAACACGAACAGGGACATACAAGAGGGTAAATGTCAATGCATCGATGCATTAGATGAAATTTGATGAAATTTGATATATGGCTAATGTTATCGTGTTTTTTGGATTTTAATCCTCTCATGCCCTTCATGCTAGCATGAAATCCAATGGTAATAATTTATTATGCACACATATCGATGAATTGATATACATGCACTGTTGATGATAACCACTGGATTTCCTCATACTGACATAAGGAGCATAAGAGGATTTTAATCCGTGTTGTTTTTATCCAATAGTTGAAATAGTGGCATCATTTGTCCACATGGCATCATGATAATGGATAGATCCCCTTTGTGCAATTAACCTTTGGCTTTCTATGATATTTCTTAGATGGAAAAAAGATTCCCAAACAGGTAGCTTGTGTATTCTCTCCCCTGCCCTCTCACATAAGTAACATTCTCTTTCCTTTTTAAGTGTGAGATAATGAAATTATTATAAATAATTGGTAATTGATCCTAGTAAATAAATGCTATTCAGATAATTATATGGGTTTAAAGGGAGGGTTAATGGCATCATACTAATTATCTATTTATGCCCAAAAAAAAAAAATTGTTCTGGAACAGATTTTAAGAAACACCGTACTTCTTTTTCAGTTCTGAAATTACTTTTAAAACAGGTCTACAAAACACCTATCATGGCCAATTCAAAAACAGAAACATAAAAAAGTGATTCTGCAAAAAAAAAAAAAAAAAAAAAAAAAAAAGGGTTGCCGAAACAGAAAAATTACCAAACGGGCCATTCTGTTTCTCAAATTCGGTGTTTCAAATGTTCTGCGAACGAAAAATGAATCGGTATTACCAAACGTGTTTCTGTTTTATGCTTTTTATTTTTCTTTCCAAGAAACAAATAAACAATAAAAACACCAATCATGATGTGGGGATCAATATAATCAATAAGGGGTCATTTGGTCATTAAGAAGAGTACAAAAATGCTAACGAATAATTACGGAAAATGCCAATGCCATTACCGTTCCATTTAAATCAAATAATTATGAAAATGCCATTACTGTTGTACACAACGTAATATGTTTGAATTACCTTATCCATGCAATGTAAATAACAATGCATGGATACCCCCCACCCCGGACTTGGATCGTCTCCAGTCCGTCCAGTCGTTCAGTCGTCGACTGGGTGGACTGGATTAAAAGGACACGCATACCAATACATGGGGGGCGTGTCCTTTAAATCCAGTCCGTCCGTTCACGACTGAATGGCTGGACGGATTGGAGACGATCTTTTTCCCCCCACCCCCCAAAAAAAAAAAAATAAAAAAACGCATGTCAAACAAAATTTTGTTAATTAGACAGGACAATAAAAGCGTTACAAAAATACAAGATCCCTTGGAGAAATATTTCCTCTATAATTTACATGTACCTCCCTTGAACTTTAGTCTTAATTCCAAGCATTCCTTAACTTCGGAAGAAATTATAATCACAACCAGTACAATGACGATTGTTAAAGAAATACTTAAAATGACAAAATTATCCTTCTCCTATGTACACTACACCCCCATTTATGGGGGTTTTTTTTTTCATGAAAATTTCAGGTTTAGTTTTAGCGGCAACCTTGCCATTTCATTTCCAACGTTGAGGTTTAGTTCAGCAACAAGGATTGCAGTCAGAATTCATTCCATTTTCTCTGAGAAATTGGGGTTTCAGGTTCAAAGGTAGAGGTGGTACCCTCATGGGCAATCTCAACCTCTCTTTCTATGTTCTCCAACATATTCATTGAGGAGAAATTTATAAAAGAACATCTCAAATTGAAAATCTCATGACTGACCGTGGGATTGGGCTTGAGAAGTGTTCTTGGACCAAGTGAGGCTGTCGATTTTGATAACATGTTCTTCTAATCCTCTATTTCAAGGCAACACACCAGCAGTGGCGCTGGTGCTGGTGCCAGCATTGGCATTGGAAAGTAGGCCCGTTGTATAGGAACCATGAGAGTAGCTGGACATTTCTGAAATTGCAATACAAACATTTTTTTTAGTACAGAAACTTATTTATTAATGTGTATCGTACAAGGAATTCAGACAACAATTATTCTGAATCCAAGGATCGGAAAGTGACCAATCTGTCGTACACGCTAACGATATGGCCCTCCTTGAAAGGGAGTCACCAATGCTGTTTTTGTCCATGTTAATAAAGCTGAAAATACAACTTCCAAAATATGGCTATAGGTGAAGAATATCCTCAAATATACCATTGTACTAAAACACTGAAGATCCTAATTTCCCAAGAAGATGATTAATCAGTTGCTAGCTATCAGATTCTAGAATCACCCGCTCCACCCCTTCATTAATTGCAACCAACAAAGTTGCACGAATAGATAAGGTTTCTCCAATAATTGGAATAGCAAAGGAGGACGGCTCTGAAATGGCGAAAAAAGGCACATCATTATGATCACGACAGATAAAACCTAAACCTCTAATTGTTTCCAATTGGGAGCTGGCATCTATATTCAGTTTAAAAACACCGATTAGCGAAGGAATCAATTGTGGTAAAGCTATCTCCATAGCAATAGCCTCACTAACCATACCAGGTTGCAGTCTTTGAGGAATGCTCTGACAATAGGATAGATAATTTTGTTCAGCAAGTTGAACAACCTGAGCTAGAGTATGTTGTTGGCGTCCCAAAACATGATCATTCCTAGCTAGCCCGAGTTGCCAACAAATAAATGAACATAGGGTCTTTATCTCCCTACTTCGTGATTTTTCGACTATCGAAAAAGATGTCCAGCTCTCAATCTAATCATGGAGTTGTGACACAAATAAATCTGGAACCATATAATGTAGACTGTAGCCGTACCAAACTACTCTAGCAAAAGACAGTCTAATAAAATGTAAGAAACTGATTCCTCTGCTAAACCACAACGAATACACAAACTATCCATCATAATATTTCGCCGGTATAATCTAATGTTGTAGCAAAACTAGAAGCATAAGCATGCCACAAAAAAGACTTAAGAGATGATGTCATGGGCAATTAATGCCCATCCTTTTTTACAAAGCTTCCAACAGCTCCTCATAATGGCTCCAAACTGCTGGTTGTTTTTTTTATTTTTTTTATGGGCTACTTTTTAAACCTCTTTATCTCCCTCCCTTTTCCCCTATATGTATATGTATTTGATGTAAGAAAGGGGATAAAAAATTGCTTGTAAACCTACATTATTGGGAGTACTTGTAAGACCTCTTGAGAGAGTTTGAGGTCCTCTCGTGTTGAGAGTCTCACACTTGGGTTGAGTGGTCCCCGTACGACCCTTGTCACATTGTTCTTGTTTTTTCCATTCCTTATAAAGTTACTTCAAATTTCTAGTCTACCCTTCAATTAAATTGTGAGTTACATAAAGTGGTATCAGAGCAAGTTCGATTCGTGAATACAATGCTAAGAGGTAAAGCGAAATAAGCATCTTTGAAGAAATTTTACTCCGGGATGAGGTGAATGAGTTATGACAAACAAACATCACTCTTCAAAGAATAATGAAAGAAATATTAAAGAGGCTACCATCATCTAACAATTCATCGCCTCCACCAACTCATGTCTCATTTGAAATCCCTAATTTTGATGAAAGACAGGATGATGCATCAAGTTCAACTTCACATCTATCACATTGATCACTGCGATCTCCATCACCACCTCCACAAGTACAATCCATGTGGGCAATGGAGCAACTTGCACCTGCCCTTGAGAATTTTGACAAAAGTATTCGAATGGATTTCTCTGACTCTAATGGTAAACTCGATCCTGATTTATATATGGATTGGATTGCTTCACTTGAAACATTAATAACCGTCTTTGGGACATCCTTGTTTAAAATAAATTTGACATTGAAAATGTTTTAGAGAAGAGATTGTTTGCTACATGAGGTGTTTCTTGATTTAATTATATATCTAATTAAAATATAAATTAAAAAAAGAAAAGAAGAAAAAGAGATAAAAAGGAAAATTTGATTTTACTATTTAGTAAGGGATGATTACAAAAGATTAATAATAATTATAAAAAAAATAATGTTTTAGTAAGTATTTAATTTTTCTTTTTCATTCTTATCTTAGAAATTTCAAAATGAAAAGTAATGATTGGTGGTCATGTTAAAGAGGAAGCAATTTAGGCAGTAAGGGCGGGTTTGAAAACCCTGTGGTCACTCCGATGCTTAAGTTAAACCGGTAACAAACAGTTGGAGCGCTGTATATGAAGAACAAGGGTTCATATAGAGTAGAGTTTAAGCAAAATGATAGGGGAGAATTTAATTAGCGAAAAAGGTGATCCAGTTACCTTCGTTTTGGGATCTATTTGTAAAGATGAATGATTATCGACATGATCTAAGTGATTGTCGGTGATCTTGGGCATGTTGTGGATCCTACACCAGTAGTTACAAACTGTCATGACTGTTGGAGAAGGCAGGTTGGTGCGTCCTCGATCCAATCCCTTGGAAATAGGGGTTGGTCATGGGTAGGAGAGCTTTCTAGCCACTGGATGATGATTTGTCGATAGTTGGTAAGAGGGAAAATAAATTGAGAAAAATTAAAAAAAGTGAGTCAAATCGAAGAGATCCTTTTCCATAAGATTTGGTCCAACTGTATTGAAGAAAAAGAATTGAGCGAAGAGGAAAGGGTTCGATAAGGGAGAAACAAATCGTTAAAAATAGCGTTTAAGATTCATTATAAAATTGATTATAAACTCTAATATTTGCATCAAGTGGTATCAAAGCATGGTAATGGAGGATTTTAATTCTCCTAACCAGCCTCTTGATAATATGACTTTGGTGCTCCAATAACTAACTGAAATGCGAGCCCAAAGTACTAGTACGAAGAGTAAGATGAATCTAATGATTTAATTATTTATCTAATTAAAATATAAATTGAAAAAAATAATAAGAAAGAAGAAATAAAAAGGGAGATTTGATTTTCCTATTTAATAAGGGATGATTACAGAAAATTAATAATAATAAAAAAAATAATATTTTAGTAAGTATTTAATTTTCTTTCTCTTTTTTATTAAAAATTTCAAAATGAAAAAGTAATGGTTAGTGGTCAGTATATAGGTGGTAGGAGGGGAAATAAATTATAAAAAATTAAGAAAAAAGAATCAAATCGAAGATATTTTAAGAAAGATTATTTTCTATAAGATTTGGTCCAGCTGTATTGAAGAAAAAAATCGAGTAAAGAAGAGAGGGTTCGATAAGTAAGGAAACAAATCGTTAGAAATAAGATTTGAGAATCGTTATAAAATTGATTGTAAATCCTAACATTTAAATCAATTGTTATCAGAGTATGGTAGTAGAGTATTCTAATTCTCCTAACCAGTTTATTGATAATATGACTTTGGTGCTTCAACAACTAACGGATATGCAAAAGCAAATTACTAGTATAACGAATAGGATAAATTCTATGATTTAGTTATATATCTAATTAAAATGTAAGTTGAAAGAAATAAGATTAGAGAAGACATAAAAAGGGAGATTTGATTTTCCTATTTAGTAAGGGATGACTACATAAATTTATTAATAATAAAAAAATCACGTTTTGATAAATATTTAATTTTTTCGTTCTTATTTTAAAAATTTTAAAATGAAAAATAATAGTTGGTGATTACCAAATAAGTGGTAGGAGGAAAAATAAGTTGAAAAAAATTTAAAAAAATGGAGTCCCATAGAAGAGATTTGAGGAAAAATCATTTTCCATAAAATTTGATCCAGTTGTATTGAAGAAAAAAATCGAGGGAAGAAGAGAGGGTTCGATAAGGGAGGAAACAAATCGTTAAAAATATGAGAATTGTTACAAAATTGATTGTAAACTCTAACCTTTGCATCAATTGGTATCAGAGCATGATAACGGAGGGTTCAAACTTTCTTAGTTAGCCTCTTAACGGAGATGCGAGCCAAATTACTAGTATAGAGAGTTACTGAATTCTATGACTAAATTATAAATCTAATTAAAATATAAATTGAAAGAAATAAGAAAAAAAAGAAGATAAAATGAGAGATTTGATTTTCATATTTAATAAGGAATGATTACAGACGATTAATAATAATAAAAAAAAGAAGGTCATGTTTTAATAAGTATTTAATTTTTTTTTTTTTGTTCTTATTTTAAAATTTTCAAAATGAAAAATAATGGTTGGTGGTCACCATATAGGTGGTAGGAGGAGAAATAAATTGAAAAAAAAGAATTTAATCAAAGAGATTTTTGGAGAGATCATTTTCCATATAATTTGGTCTAGCTGTATTGAAGAAAAAAATCGAAGAAAAAGGAGAGGATTCGACAAGGGAAGAAACAAATCATTAAAAAAAAAAAAATTCATAGACCTCCCCTGCAGATTAGTGAAATGTAACAGATCACCCTTCATCTGAATAATATTTAATCAACTTCCCCTGCATTACATTGAAATTTTATCAAACCCCAATTTGATAACTTATCATCATTACTTATTTTAAAAATCTCAACTCTACCCTTAAATTCGTGTTCAGTTTTGATTTTATCCTTTTGGATTATAAAACCAACCTTTTAACCCTAAAGTAAATCTGACCCTTAGTTTTATCGTTTTCATCTTCTGTCTGTGTTGGTTGTATGTAGCGGTAATTTTCACCGCTATCGTCTCTGATCTTGCATCCGTCTCCCATCTTGAACTCCCTCCACAATAGCGAAAGGAAAGGCCGCGTTCGTCCCTCGACTTTGTCTCCCTTGACCTCGTCTCCCTCTCTTGTTTCTGCAAACTAAACCCTAACTCTCAATTCCGATTGAGAAACCTAACCTACTTCCAATCCTGAAACCCCCAACCCCCAACCCTCGTAGCCCTGCCCAAGTATAGACCCTGGTTTTGTGAATTTGTGGTGACTCTTCTATGGTGATTTTTTTTAACAAAAGTCTAGGTATGGTTCCATTGTGTTCTAATTCGTTCGTCAATTAGTATTTGGAGATCCCTAAGGTTAGTTTGATAATTGTTTACTGTGTTTGTGGAATGTTAACTAATTTTTTCATGTGTTCATGGTAATCGATTAACCCTAATTGTTTATTATATTTGTGGTAGTAAACATAATAAACTAATTTGGAAAGAGAATGTTTAATAATTATGAAAACTGATTGCTTAATAATTATTTACTATGGTTGTGCAATATTTTACTAATTTTTTCATGTGTTCATGGTAATCGATTAACCCTAATTATTTATTGTGTTTGTGGTAGTAAACATAGTAAACTAATTGGGAAAGAGAATGTTTAATAATTAAATAAATTAATTGTTTAATAATTGTTTACTGTGTTTGTGTAATGTTTTATTAATTTTTCTATGTGTTCGTAGTAATTGGTTAACCCTAATTGTTTATTGTATTTGTGGTAATAAACACAGTAAACTAATTGGAAAACTGAATGTTTAATAATTATGGAAACTAATTGTTTAATAACTGTTTTATAATTATTTAATAATTGATTAATAATTGTTGATTGTTGGGAGATTGTTTACTATTTGTTTAGTGGTATGTTAGATTTGTTTTCTAATTTAGAATTGTTTAGTAATCCTTAAAAAAATAGGAAGATTGTTTAATAATTGTTTACTGATTGTTTATTGATTGTAGGGAGATTATTTACTATTTGTTTAGTGCTATGTTAGATTTGTTTACTAATTTAGAATTGTTTAGTAATTGTTTACTATTATGTCAATTTTGTTGTTTTGTGCACATTATCACTTTATTTATTTGAGATGATTCCACTTTGTTATATTTTTTAATATGTTAATATTTTATTACAATATGAGTATTAGGCTGAAGGTGATATACCATTACTATGGTAAGTCTGTCGAAAAATGGATAAACCCTGACAAGTATAGATACATAAACATTGTGTATGACATGTACAAAGTGTACTAGATCATGTTGAAGAAGGAAAGAATATCACATTTTCAGTCTTACATGTTCCCCTAGAAGGGAAAGCGAAACTATGAATCAAGTCAGATAAGGATGTGGTAAATATGTTGGCATGTAATCTAGATGAAGAATTTTTTAGATTGATTTCCTTTGATGTACAAGTAAGCAAGGAGTACAGTAGTGAGTACACCATTAATGAATATCCTCCCTCTATAGCTGGTAGAGATGGGAACAATAGGATAGAAACTTCACAAGTCCCCACAATGGATTACTCTTACTGCTACGTATCTTGGTTCTGCCAGAAGGACACTAAAGGTGGCTATTAGAAGGGGTGGTTTTGTGACTAGGAATGTCCAAGGTACAAGATTGGGGGGATCAGTTAGAGAGGAGACTGGGGCGACTTCAAGAGAGAGAATTTGGAGATTGGGGAGACCTCAAGAGAGAGGAATGTGGGGATAGGGGGGACTTCAAGAGAAAAAAATGTGGGGACAGGGAGGACTTCAAGAGATGAGATAGTGGGGACAGGGAGGACTTCAAGAGAGAGTACACTAGAGAGGACAAGAGATATGGTTGAAGATGAGATAGAGGGAATTTCAGTATATGAGAGGGGGGGGGGGGTTTCGTTAGAGGAAGAAGGAGGAAATTTAGATAGTTCTATAAACATTGACTCTTCAGATGAAGAGTATAGAGGGGGAAATCATGATGAGCATAGTTCAGATTTCAATGATGAAGATGATAACATAGTTGATAAAGACAGTTCAGAGGAAGAAGAATCTAGAGATGAGGTTATTGACAGTTGCATTGCATCAGAGAATTTGGATGACAACAATATACAGCTAAGAGAAGAGATGCTTTTCAAAGATGTTTAACATTTTAAGTCTGTTTTGCATGAATTTATCATTTAATGTGGGGTTGAAATCTTGAGGGTTAAAAATGAGAAGTCAAGGGTAACTGCCATCTATTTAGATGAAAAATGTGGGTAGAGGATACATCCTTCACCTACAGAGGATCGTAAGAGCTATATGATTAAATCATATAAGTCTGAGCACACTTACCCCAGAGTAAAGAAGAACACAAATGTAACTACAACATGGAAGCAAGAAAATTGACTACTGAGTTAAGGGTTGACCCAGACATGAAGATTGACAGCATGAAGGTAGTCATTCAAGAAAGATATGGTTTTACAGTAAATGAGCGAAAGCTGTATATGGCACGTAGGATTGCCAAAGATCTGAATGATGATAAGCATGAACAGTTCTATGCTCTTCTTCTACAGTATGGGTATCTAGTAAGAGAGACAAATCTTGGGTCTATATTCAAGCATAATTATGAAGAGAGAAATGAAAATGAGATGACAAATAATCCAGTCTTTAAAAGGTTGTTTGTATGCTTTGAGGCATGTAGACAAGGGTTTTTGAAGGGGTGCAGACCTTTCATAGGACTTGATGGGTGTCATCTTAAAGGAAAGTATGGGGGGTGTTGTTGGTAGCTAGCTATATCTATTGATGGAAATAAGGGGATGTCCAGTTGCATTTGTTGTAGTAGAAACTGAATGCAAAGACAACTGGGTATTTTTCTTGTATAATTTGTATGCTGTCATTCATAATGTCAATGAAGATGCCCCTTTAACTTTCATGTATGATAAACAGAAGGTAAAAAATCTATCACAGTTCCTTGAGTATTCTGTTTCTTATTACATGTAGTTGCTCCTTGAGTATTTTGTTTGTTGTTATTTGTAGGGTCTGACTGAAGCCATCTAAGAGGTTTTTCTAGATGCATTCCATAGAAATTGTAGCAGACATCTATACAACAACTTCAGAGCCAAGTTTCTTGGAGTGATGCTAAGGAAAGAGTTTTAGAATGTAGCTAAGTCACCTACTCAGTTTCATTTTCAGAAGGCAATGGATGCCATGAGAGCTATGAATAAAGATGCCCATGATTGGTTAATGAGGACTCCGACCCCTATATGGGCTAGGCATGTATTTGACCACAGGATAAATAGTGACCATATAACAAACAACATTACTAAGTCCTTCAATCACTGGATAGCATCTATAAGAGGTAAGGCCATTCTCACCTTAATTGACCAATTAAGGGCCAAAGTGATGGGAAGAATTCAGAGGAGGTATTCAAAGGGGTGCACCTACAAGGGAAGATTAACACATAGAATTATAAAGAAGTTGGAACAAATTCGGAGTGAGTTTAGGTATTGTGTAATTGTGCCTGCTAGTGTGTATGAATTTGAGGTGAGTGAAGGCTTTTCCAGATATACTGCCAATCTCCAAAAATGGACTCGTGGATGTAATGTGTGACAATTTATTGGTATACCATGCAGGCATTCAATAGTTGCAATCAGATACATGAGGAATAAACCAGAAGACTACTGCTTCCATTTTTACACTTTAGAGAAGTACTTGTTGGCACATTCAGAGGTGATACTTCCAATGCCTAACTTAGAAATGCTCACTTCACAGGGTGACACAGTAGTGGATCCTCCACCAATGAAGAGACTACTAGGCCGGCCTAGGAAGAACATAAGAAGAGAACCTGGAGAGGCTGAGCCTAGTGACTTTAGGAGGAGAGCATCCAGTGTTAGGTGCCAACAGTGTAAGAGTGTGGGTATAACAGCAGGACATGTCAAAGAGCATAAGTGGGTAGTAGAAATATTCGAAAAATTGGTTTGAAGGTAAAACCTTTATCATATTTCCCTAACATAAATGCAATTCCAGTTAAATATTCTTACATGTTCGTTTTATAAATGTGCAGAGAAAGGAAAGAATTGATGGAACTAGTACATCCCAGGTTGAGACAAGATCAGAGTCTTCTACTCTTATTGATTCAATTGTTAGTGGACAAGCCAAGAGAAGGGCTAGAATGGCACAGAGGTTGGAACAAAGAAGGGCAAGGGCAAGGGCGATGTCAAACAACCCTTCATCTCTTCAAGCCTAGGATGAAGGGCTGGAAAGATTTGTTTACTTCATTGGTGTTCTTTTATGGATTCAGATACTTAAACTATAGATGGATAAATTTTTTGGATGGACGGATGGATGGATGAATCTCACGAATTAATAGTTTTTTTTTTTTTTTTTTTTTTTTTTTTTTTTTTTTGGATTTTTAGACTATGAAACTATGGATGGATTGTTGGAATTTCTGAATTTTTTGTTGGATGAACAGTAGTATCTTGAATGTATTTTGGCTTTAAATTTCTTGGATGTATTTTCTATTGCAGACTATGGATGAATGTATGAATCAGGTCTTTTAAGTCATGAATGTATGAATTAGATCTTTTAAATCGGCATTTATTTTTCTGGATGTGAATGAGTGGAGATTGATGTAATGTATGATATGAGAATAAAGGTCATGGATTGGCATTCTCAGTTTGAGAATATAGGTCTCAGATGAATATCCCATGAATTAACATTGATCAAAATTTTCAATTTTTTCCTCTCACCTATACTCTAGGCTCCCAAAAACACCTTCTTCTAAGTCATGATTTTTAGATTCAAACTAACCGTAAGATTTCACTAAACAATATCAATTTTTAGTCTCATGTGAGGCAGAATTAATTGGAGTCTGTATTGCCATTCTTATGGGTGAGATAATTAAACAAATAAAAATAAAAGCAAGTTATAGATCTTTCACTACAAAAACCACTATAGAGGTAAATTACAGATCTTTCATTACATTATCAGTTCTTCAAAAATATCAAAACAAACAATATCAGAAATAGAACTACAGTAATTTGACCAAGAGTGGTCATTGTCTTCTCCAGTTGTTTCACTCTAAACTTCAGTATTTGATAATCATCCTTTAAAATGTGGTTATTACCATCACCTATTGATCTGATTTCACCCAATGGTCTTTGTTAATTGGTTGGCAAACACCATGAGAAGTACCTACGTATGTTTCTCGAACAACAATTGTATAACTTGTGTGGGTTGTTTTTAGATTTTGAAATCTTCACGATAGCTCTTCTGTTACACAAATATTTCACGTTCATGTAATTCAGGTGACAATCTAAAACACTAGATGATGAAGACATCGCACTGGCGCTGGGGGTTTACATGTAACCACAACAATAAAATGTCCAAATAGGCAAAGATGTTAAGGTTTTGGGGGTTCAAATCTCTGAATAGGCAAAGAAATTAGGGTTTTGGCGGTTTGAATGCCTGAATAGGAAGAGAGGTTAGGGCTTTCGGGGTTTGAGTTTTGGCTGATTGAATGTGCAAACATGCATCGGAGTTAGGGCTTCGGGGTTTCAAATTTGAGTGCTTGAAGAGATTTGAGGGTTATCTGGGTTTGCAAACAAGCACATAACTTGTCGCCGACAGCTGAGATCATAGTCACAGGTGACAATTCTATTCAAAGGCATGAAGCTAAGAAGTTGATCCCACTTGCAGTCACGGCAGAGAAGAAGACGAAGGTAAGGGCTGGAAAGTCAAACTTAGCTTAAGGCAAATGGGGTAAAGGGCATAATGGTCTACCTAAGAAAGATGGTTAAGGGAAAAATGGTCAGTTTAAAATTTAACTCTCAAAAAGTCTGTGAAAGGGGAGTTCTATGTATTTTTCAAACAAGGAGGATTTTTGTAACATTTCACTAATCTGTAGGAGAGGTCTATGAAATTTTCCTTAAAAAAAGAGTTTGAGAATCGTTATAAAATTGATTGTAAACCCTAACCTTTGAATAAATTGGTATTAGAGCATGGTAACAGAGGATTCTAACTCTCTTAACCACTCTCTTGATAATCTAACTTTGGTGCTCCGACAACTAACGAAAATGCGAGCCCAAATTATTAGTATAGATAGTAGGATGCATTCTATGACTTAAATTATATATTTAATTAAAATATAAATTAAAAGAAATAAGAAGAAAGAATAGATAAAAATGGAGATTTGATTTTTCTATTTAGTAAGGGATAATTATAGAAGATTAATAATAATAAAAAAAGAAGACCACGTTTTAGTAAGTATTTAATTTTCATTTGGTTTTTGTTAGAAATTTCAAAATGAAAAATAATGGTTGATGGTCACCATGTAGGTGGTAGGAGGGGAAATAAATTGAGAAAAATTAAAAAATTTCCATAAGATTTGGTCCAACTGTATTGAAAAAAAAATCGAGAGAAGAGAAGAAGATTCGATAAGGAAGAAAATGAATTGTTAAAAATAGGGTTTGAGAATCGTTATAAAATTAATTGTAAACCTTAACATTTGCATCAATTGGTATCAGAATATGGTAGCGGAGGGTTCTAACTCTCCTAACCAGACCCTTTATACTATAACTTTGGAACTCTAACAACTAATGGAGATGAGAGCCTAAATTACTAGTATAGAGAGTATGATGAATTTTATGACTTAATTATATTTCTAATTAAAATATAAATTAAGAAAATAAGAAGAAAGAAGAGATAAAAATGGAGGTTTGATTTTTCTATTTAGTAAGGAATGATTACAAAAGATTATTAATAATAAAAAAGAACAAATTTTATAGACCTTCTCTGCAGTTTGGTAAAATGTTACCGCACTCCCTCTATTTAAAAAAATGCAATAAACCTCCAATGTTGTATATTGAAATTTTACAAAACACCCTTCTGACAAGTTTTTACGGTTTCTATTTTCTCAAATCCCAACTTTACCCTTAAATTAGTGTGGACTACCCACTTTGCCCTTTTGATTGGGAAACCCAAATAGTTCGAACCCTAATAGTAAAATCGATTTTTACCCCTTCTTCTCCTGTGTGAGTTGTCTACAAATGAGCCTTCATCTCCCTCTACTTCATCTACGTTCGTTCGTCTTTGTCTCCCTCAATTTGGTCTCAGTCAATCTCATCTGCCCTTGTCTTCGTCAACTTCATCTACCTTCGTATGTCTTCGTCTGCCTTCATTTCCCTCAAGTTTCTCTCAATTTCTACCCTTCTGTAAACGAACCAACGAAGAAGACCCCTTCGTCTAACCCCCCCTCTCTCCACCTTTACGCTACTCCAAAACCCACTACCGCCTGCAACCCCAAAACCTTAACAATCTTGCCACTGTTTGCCACTTTAAACCCTAGGGGTGTTATGTGCGATTTTGAGGTGGCTTTCTATGGTGATTTCCATCTAAAAGAACTCCATGTATGATTTTTGCTAGGAATTTTTTATTAATCACTTGTCTATTAGGAATAGTTTTTCGAATAGGACTGATTAGGAATTGTTTAATCACTTGCTGTTGGTAATAGTGTTAGATATTTATGTACTTAGGGTTTCAACCAAACCCATTCCAATCCATACATGAACCTTAAAATACAACCGGAAAGCCATAATTGATTAATAATAAAGACATACCTGTTTATGGAGGTTGATTCCTCTACGCTTCATGAGTCTCCAAGCTTTGATCGAAATCCTTCGGCTATAGTCTTCCACAACCTCCAGAGGATATCCTTATGTCTCTTGCTAATGAGTGCAGAGAGAACTTCATTAACTGTAGCTATAGAGACTCTAACTCAATATTTATAGAATACTGTTATAACCCTAAAATCCTTCTCACAATAGAATAAGAGTTATCAAGCCTATCTCATACCATGTGAAGAACCAAACCAAATCGGTTCTACCATGTCAATTAGACTCCAAATGAATAATTGGTTTAGGTAATTAATTAAGCCTATATATAAGTCTAACAATCTCCCACTTGGACTATATTAATTATAAAATCATCATTAACCAGTGTGGCCATTGAATCCAATACATTAAAACGTCACTAACTATGAAATATCCATCAAGCTTATCAATGCGAGCAACAATGGATAATACACCTTAATATACGGTGTACAATCTTCTGTCTACCACAACAGAGGTCTACTCAATACATGAATCACCTGAGATAATGCATGAAAGTAAACTCTCATATGAGTCCATAACTTGATTAAAGAACCTTAATCAAAATACTTCAAAACCTTTATGGGCAATAAAAGATGAAATTTAAATCCTCTCATGGCAAATTGCTTCTAACTTGGATTACTACCGCACTTTGACTTTTCGTCATTGTTTGTTTGGCTAAATACCACCCTTTTCCTCCCACTGAATATTGTCTTTTATCTTGGCTGAATACTGCCTTATATATCTAGCTAAATACTGCCTGATGTCCGACTAAATACTACATGATGTCTGACTAAATACTGTCTGTTTTATCTTTAGCTAAATACAACCTGATTTAAATCATAAGTAATACAAACATGCCTAGCATCAAGTACAGATAAAATCTCCCACTGACTGAGCATATCAAAATAATCTGTGATTACCACATTTATCATGTCAGCTTGTCATTAACTAAATACATTCTGATTTGTCTTTGACTAAATACAGTTTGGTTTATCTTTGACATGTCAAACACATGACTATGTATGTAAAATAACAATAATACAAATGCTAATATAACAAAAACCATGGTTACAAAAACTGTGCCCATTAAACCATGAGCAATACAATCAAACACAGTAAGTACTGTGAAAACATAAACATAAACATAAAGAGTCTCCCATTGATTCCTAGATCTTTGGCCACTTAAGCCTTTGATAAAATTAATTGTTTTCAACCATGAATAATTCTTACTTAGTCCTAGAACCTTTCTTTTTTCCAACGCTGTCTAGTTTTACAATTATAGATTAATTCATCATAAATCTTATCCTTAGTTAATACTTTGCTACATGTGTAGCTTTATTTAATTATTCATTCTTTACCATATGAGTCACATTATATCTTGTATCACTGGTTTGAACCTATGGGACTGCTCAAGCCCTTTAAAAAATCTATCAGTCCTCATACTTTGTTATCCATAGACAACAACTCATTATTTACTAAGTCCCAAGATTATTCAACAATACTTATGTTCTTCCTTTAAGCAAATAGAGTTAAATTCATTCAAGTTCTACTTCTCTCTTACATTGTAAACTATATTTTCGCTCATTTTTAAAAATATTAAAAATTCCCTTTGGATTTCTCTCAGACAATCCTTTTACAATAAATTTCATCTGAATGCTACTACACAAGACATGAAGGAAAGAACACCACATAGACAGAGAACATTTCTCAAAAGAATACATTTAGGTCAATGGATTAGTTTCTAATCTTTTCATATCATTTCTTTGTAAATTAACATTATGATAACAACTCAAAATAATACAACTCAAACAATGAGACACACATGATTAAATCACATCAAATAAAACACCTACAATATAAACATATGCAGGTAAATCATCTCTGTGAAAGTCAACTGAACTACACACACATCCTTTGGGATAATATGTGCACTGATCCTCTCGATAACTGGGTAAAACTGTGAAGAGATAATGACTCTCGAAAATCTCACCACCTTTGGGTGGATGAAACCCTTAAAGCCAAGATCCTTCTACAATGTGCATGAGTTCCTTATAATCTTTGACAACGTCACCTTTGGGTGGACAGTGTCGTTCTTTGCTGCATCCATAAAAGTGGGAGTTTATATGTCAGTGTCACTTATGGGTGAGCACTGTACTTTCTTACTATAGCTTTTAAATGCATAAATATTAGATTTGAGCATATTATGATAGAAATAAGGTTGTCACTTTAGTGGTCACACCAAAATCTCTACACAACAGTCACAAAATCCTAATTTGAATAAACTTGGACAATGTCACCTTTGAGTGAATACTGATAAACTAAAGTATTTACAAACACATACCCTTAAATTTGAATGCATCATAATGAAACAAGGTTGCCACTTTGGTGGTCACACCAAGTTCCATCATGATATGAATAAATCCCAATCTGCAACACTTGTGGGATACCATGAATGTTTTATTAACACAACCTCATAGGTCTAAACATTCAAATAATCATGCACAATAGCTCAACAATCAATTTGGTACAATAACTTTAAGAAAAAAATTAGCAAAAGCACTACAAATTAGGTTCCCATAGGGTATTTTTCTATAATAACATATTTTTTTAATGTATCTAAATGTATCAAAATGTATACCAGATTGAAGAGTATAAATAATGGAGTCCAATGGAACAAATCGGAAGTCAATCCGACCTTCCTAGCTCCCAAAATCAGGTTTTAATGCAGTTTTATCAAAAAACAAAAGCCAAACATGCTTTTAAGAACCCTGTCAGGGTCGGTCCAGTTCTGTCAGCTCGGTCTGCCTAAGATCGGTTCACCTTTGGTTCCGTTCAAACAGAACCGAATATACCATTTACCTCTTTTCTTTTTTCTTTTTTTTAGTTTTAGACCGAACCATTTAGTCTGTCCGAGGTGAACCATTGAGTTGGTTAATCGGTCCAATCATCGATTCAACCCCTGGTCCAAGAATTCAAGTTCCCAGGTCAAATTCCTGGGTCATCGAGTCAGTTTCCTAATCGAATCCATATTGGCATGGGTTGACCCAAGGTTTTGGGTCAATCCTGATTTGGGTCACTCATGAAGTGTCTTGTTAAAACCCTTTCGAGAAACATGACATCAGCACTCATCATGATAGGATTTTTTTTTTTTAATTCTATGAGACTTTTCAAAAGCAAACCCTAAAAATTAGATCTCAAAAGACCTTTGACGTTTTCAACCAATAAACTGTCACGTCATCTATAATAGTACCTTCCAATTCAATATTCCATTGTTTGTGAAAACATAAAATACAAAAAAAGGTATAATATTAAATAAATAAATGTAAAAATACCAAAAAGGCCTTAACAAAGTGTTAAATCTTCAACTAATAGCCACTGTAATCCCGATATTACATACAACAAACATGGTTCCTGTAAACAATGTCAGTTCTGAAGCCACAACCCCCCTTAGCAAACATGCAAGTATTTTCGGCAAAGGTCCACGGTGATGGCTTAGGCCGACAAAATATAAGGCAGCGGTCATAAGAAAAAGATTCAATTTTTTTCTTTTTTTTTCCCTGGAGTGAGATCCACTCGTAGCTACCGCCGGCGCGTGGATGTGTGTCCGGTAGCCAATAGCGGCGATTTTTATATCACCATCACTGCCTCTTTGTCCTCTTTCCAATGGTATATATATAATGCCTTTTTTTGAGCGGAAAAAATTCATTGATGGAAAACTCCGACAGATTTTATCCAAGACTTCAAAAAATTTTCTTTTTAATTCATCCATTCATTTATAGGTCTTTACAATCAATCTCCATTGATCCTAAATCTGTATGGTTAGCTCTGATACCAACTGTTAGATATTTATGTACTTAGGGTTTCAACCAAACTTATTCCAATCCAAACATGAACCTTAAAATACAATGGAAAAGTCATAATTGATTAATAATAAAGACATACCTGTCTATAGAGGCTGATTCCTCTACGTTCCATGAGTCTCCAAGCTTTGATCGAAATTCTTTAGCTACAGCCTGTCACAGCCTCTGATTCCTTATGTCTCTTGCTAATGGGTGCAGAGAGAAATTCATTAACTGTAGCTGTGGAGACTCTAACCCAGTATTTATATAATACTATTGCAACCCTAAAATTCTTCTCATAATAGAATTAGGGTTATCACACCTATCTCATACCATGTGACAAATCAAACCAAATCTATTCTATCATGTCAATTAGACTCCCAATGTATAATTGGTTTAGGTAATTAGTTAAGCCCACATATAAGTCTTACAAATTGTTTATCAAATATGCATGTTTATGAATTTTTTTTATTAATTGTCTGTTAGGAATAGTTTATCGAATAAGGGTGATTAATAATTGTTTAATATTTGTCTGTGGCAATTTCATCTAAGAGAACTCCAGGTATGATTTTTGCTAGGAATTTTTTATTACTCAATTGTCTGTTAGGAATAGTTTACCAAATAGGGCTGATTAGAAATTGTTTAATATTTGTCTGTTAATAATAGTTTATTGAATATGTATGTTTAGGAATTTTTTAGGGATCTGTTAGGAATAGTTTATCGAATAGGACTGATTATAGAAATTGTTTAATATTTGTCTGTTAGTAATAGTTTATCAAATATGTATTTTTAAATTTTTTTTATTAATTGTCTATTAGGAATAGTTTATCGAATATGGGTGTTAGGAATTGTTTAATATTTGTCTGTGATGATTTTCATCTAAGAGAACTCCACGTATGATTTTTGGTAGGAATTTTTTATTAATCAATTGTTTGTCAGGAATAGTTTATCAAATAGGGCTGATTAAAAATTATTTAATATTTATATGTTAGTAATAGTTTATTGAATATGCATGTTTAAGAATTTTTTAGGGATCTGTTAGGAATAGTTTATCGAATAGGGCTGATTATAAAAATTGTTTAATATTTGTCTATTAGTAAAAGTTTATCGAATATGAATGTTTAGAAATTTTTTATTAATTGTTTGTTAGGAATAATTTATCGAATAAGGGTGATTAAGAATTGTTTAATATTTGTCTGTCAGTAATAGTTTATTGAATATCCATGTTTAAGAATTATTTAATACTTGTCTATTAGGATTGATGATTTATTATGCCTGATTAGGAATTGTTTATTGTTTAATATTTGTCTGTTAGTAATTATTGATTGTTTATTGTTTAATACTGCTATGCTAGGAATTGTTAATACTACTCTGCTAGGAATTGTTGTTGATTGGCTAATACTAGTACGCTATGAATTGTTTATGCCTAATTAGGAATTGTTTATTTGTTGTAGTATGAGTGTTAAGGTGAAGGTCATATACTATTATTATGGTAGGTTTGCTAAAAAATAGGTAAACCCAAACAATTATAGGTACATGGATGTTGTTTATGACATATAAAATAGTGTACTAGATCATTTAGAAAAGGAAAAAAATATTACCTTCTCAGTCTTATGTATTCCCCTAGAAGGCAAACCTGACATACCAATTAAGTCAGACACGGATGTAGTAAATATGTTGGCATCCACTCTAGATAAAGATTTCTTTAGACTGATTGCCTTTGATGTACAAATTAGCAAGGAGTACAGCAAGGACTACACCATTAATGGATACCCTCCTTCTATAGCTGGTAGAGATGGAAAAAGTGGGATTCAAACCCCACAAGTCCCAGAATGGATAGCTCTTACTTTTAAGTATGTTGGACCAGCCAGTAGGGCACCCAAAGTGATTGTTAGAAGGTGTAGGACCCGCACTCCACTAATCCCGTTAAACCGTTCGTGCCAGGTCTTCCCATCATAATCGACTCGAGCGAACCAACCGTATGAAGGAACCACAAGACTAGGTAAGCCAAAAATAGTCAAATTTAGTTGTGCAGTTGACTAGTCAACTTAGTAATCAGACCAGTCAAACTAGTCAACTTACAGGTTGATCGATCGACTGTTTTGGATTGTGTGGTCGACGGATTTTGCGACCATAGAGTCGACCAATCAAGCCCAGATCTGACTCTGTGTTTAGGAAAATTTTCTAATTTGAGATGGTCTCTTTCCTAGTTATGAGAGGACTATATGGAGATTTTCTCTTTATATAGAGGACGTCCCTCTATCCTCTCTTACTCTTTTAGATCAATCTTAAACCCTAGAATTAAGAGAAAGAGAAGAGAAGAAGGAGAATGAGACTTGAAAAGGAAGGCTTGGAAAAGGATTTTGCAGAGAAGCTTACGGACGGTTTCCATCTCTCTACAGCAAGGAACCTGAGGTAAGAAACTTATCTCTATAGATTTTAGGTTGATTAAATAGATCTCCCATCATGGTGTTGGTGGGATGAACCCAACATTGTGACTGAGATCATGAGATCTTCAAAGCAACCTAAAGGAAAATCATGAACAATAGGTGAAGGTTAATTGTTAATTGGAAACCGATGATTAAAGGCCATAGAATGACCCTAGGATAAACCCCAGTGTTGAGCCAAAAAGTTGACTCAAAAGAGGTTCGGACTGGAGGATAACTTGACCAGAAATTTATGTGGTCGGATCACTGGTTGGCTATATGGTGCGACCAGTGAGTCGATTACAGGCTCTCTAGAAGTGCCCAGGGTTTGTGTGGTCGCTTCAGCGGTAGACCAATGCATGACCACAGAGTCTACCTCACAATGTTAGGTCCACATATAATGGAGACCACAGAGTCTACCAGTCAACAATTAAAAGACCTATTTTGGATTTCGACTACTGTAACTTGATACAATCAAACCCTAACTTAAATTCATAAATTGGTTAGGTTTCCTAATTCAAGGTAGCTTCCAAAGCTTTGAAGAGGAACCAATATCGTTTACAAGTGAGGGAACAAAACCTAAACCAATAGGCTAATAACAAACAACCTTTATTTTTCTGTCAAACTGATATGATGCCGTGCTTGTATAATTGTTTGTATATCTCACATGTCATCCAATACTTGTTATATATCTATTCATGCATACTTTATTATTGTTATTATTTGATATGATGATGATGATAGGAATAGACATGTGCTTGTGTATGTGACATGTGTGTTGGATTGGGTAGAGTGTCAAGGGTAGTGTAGTGGTGTGTGATTCGTTAGGCTCTAGCCCTATCTCTATTCTGTTCTTCGCATTGACATCGTCGTATTGTCATTACCTTAGTGGAACTAGTACGTCATAGAATATCAGGGGAGGTGTACGCGATGTGTAGTTGTAAGCTCTGCCAGCGAGCCTTAGCTCTATCACTATGGGGGTATTGAGTGATGCTAGGGTAAGGCCTTGGATACAAACCTTTGATGACATCTAAGATTGGTTAGACATGAACTCATGTTGTAAACTGTAAGACCCGCACTCCGTAAACCCGGTCTAAACCTTGGTTTTATGTCGTGACAGGTCTTCCGATCATCACCGGGCCAGACGGGACGAGCGGATGACAAACAGGTACGAAATCGGACCAAAGACGATCAAATCAACATGATTTTATGTTGACCGGTCGATGGTACCGGTCAACCGGTCAGCTCTACGTAGCTGAGTGCGGAGATCCGGAATTAGATCTCTGTAGGTCCCATTTTCCTAAACCCTAATGCCTGAACCTTCCTAATCTTAATAGGGTTACTAAACCCTAATGTTAGCTTATAAATACACCCTCAAACCTCCTCAAATCCTTTCCATTGTCTCTCATAAACCCTAGAGAGGAGAAGGAGGTTGGAAAAGAGAGGAAGTTAGGAAGAAGAAGAACGTGCCGCCATTACCGTTCGACGACGCTCATGTTACGCCAGTCAACGGTAAGTGTTTTAATCATTCTTCTTACCCTTTGACTTTAGGATAGTTGTGTGGGTGGATCAATACCATGCAAAGTAGGTATTGATCTAAAACCCTAAATTGGACCTTAAACCCTAAGTTGCCGTCAAACCCTAGATTCGAGTTCCGAGATGATATTTATCGAAATAAAACTTGAATGAGTTGGGGATAACTCTAACTCAAAGATTAGACTTAGAATGGATAGAAGAAACCCTGAAAATCCAAGGAAATCGATCGACGGCAGTCGAAAAACCAAGTGTATGGTCTTCCGGAGACATACCGGTCGACCATACAGGTTGCTAGGTTGCTCACAGAGCTGCAACCGGTATGTTGCGACCAATCAGCTCTGAAAGGCTGGTTTTGGACTTTGTTGGTTTCCG
This sequence comes from Protea cynaroides, assembly GCA_028583415.1. Lineage (NCBI taxonomy): Eukaryota > Viridiplantae > Streptophyta > Magnoliopsida > Proteales > Proteaceae > Protea > Protea cynaroides. The sequence goes on along the minus strand of CM053272.1, from coordinate 11,199,617 downwards.
ACCAACATGAAACCTTAAGGAAACTATTCTAATGAAACCCTAATAATATTGTAGGACTTTGTGACTTCCCGTTTGGATCTTGCGACGTGGAGCAAGCTAACAAACGAGCGTCAGGTAAGGGAATCTGACCTAAACCTAATAATTAATGGACAGTAAATCTTTGTTATTAACATTAAATATATATGATGTGATGTTTGTGCATATTCACATGCCATCCTTTACTTTCAGTTATTATTATTGTTCATGCATTGATAGGATGTGATTGTTAAGCATGTGATTGTTTCCGTTAGTGTGTGGAGTGGGGCATGGGCCTGGGATCGCTCCTCACACTAGCACTTTTTGTGGTAATCTATCTTAACATGCTTGGTACGGGTGGGGCATCAGGGGAAGGTCGTGGTACGGTGGTCTCTGATGTTGATGCTGGCTTAGCCATGGTTATGTGGCACTGTGGTCTCCGAGGTCGACGCTGGCTTGTCCACGATGCTTTAGCTCTATCTCTATGCTCTATCTCTATGCCGCAGACGGCTGTGCTGGGATAGAGCATACATTGATGACATATAGGATTGGTTAGTTGCGAGCCCAGTTTGCGAGCCCTGACCAGTAAGGGCTTAGGTACTGGTATGGGTAGAGCATCAGGGGAGGTACGGGGGTATCTTAGCTCTATCTCTATTCCATGATGGGTGCATGTGGGCCAATGGGGGTGTGATCCATGAGGTGTCACACACTCGTGTATAGAGGTGCGGGGGCCACCAAACCTTTCTATAGCACATTGCAAACTTAAACCAGACCACAACATAAAATGATTGTTACTCATGCATAATATTGTGAAACTGTCTAATTGTCTTACTGAGCTAAGTTGTGAACTCACCCTTTGTATATATACATGTTTTTAGATGTTGATGCAGGTTATACGGTGGATGACTACATGAACGCTCCAACGTATAATGATGTTGCTGCTTTGGGTGTACAGGCAGGAGAGGACGAGCATGACGCTTCATGCGAGTGCCCTTTCTGCGTGTACCTTTGATTGGATTTTTATCTATTTGTTCCAGTTATTTTCAGTTGGATTAAGTGGATGTAAGGATATGATATTTTATGTTTGGATTTGAATAATTGGATATTCTATTTAATTTATCAATAGATTCTCAGTTCATTTATTTAAAGACTTCCGCTGTATTATTTATATTCTGATTGTGGTTACGTGTAATGGGTTTGTATGAGTGGACACGGTCTATTCGAGATCCTGGTGTGAACCGTTGGTTCAATGACGGTTCACTCACACCATTCTGGTTGGACCAGAATTGGGGTGTGACATAAACCCTCGCCACTAGGGGCATACGTACTGGTATAGGGTAGGGTTAGGGTATCAGGGGGGTTCTGACGGTGTGTGACCCGAAAACTCTAGCTCTATCTCTATTCTGTAGTGGGTGATGTGGGACGACATTAGTGTGTGATCAATTAGATGTGCTCACACTCTCGTGTATGGAGGTGTGGTGACCTCCTATCCTTACCATAACACATTGTAAACTTATACTAGACCAAAGATATGAATATGATTGGATGCATATGTTTGTGTATTGTTTTGTTTACTCATTAAGCCATGTTGTGTGCTCATTCGTCGACGTTGAATTTTTTTAGTTGATGATGCAGGTACCACAGTGGAGGATTACATAAACATACTGTCGTATGAACATGTGACGGTTATGGACGTGCAAGTGGTGGAGGATGAGCATGATTCCTCATGCGAGTATTTCCAAAGTGTTTACTCTTAGATTTACTTTCTTATTTTGGTTATGGAACGTGTAATAGGTTATTTACTTATGTTTTGGTTTGTTTGAAGATAACTGGATTTATATTTAATTATCATGTCAGAAACTCAGTTCATTATTAATAAAGACTTTCGCTATTTATTTTATTATCTCTGATTATGATGTTAAATGTGTATGGTTTGGATTGTTGGCACGGTTTTAAGAGATCCTAGCGTGAACCGTTGGTTCTTATGACGGTTCATTCACTTCTGGTTAATCCGAAATTGGGGTGTGACAGAAGGGGTGGTGCTGTAATAATTTCAAGGACTAGGAATGTCCAAGGTATAGCCAAGGGGGCATCAGTTGGAGAAGAGACTAGGGGGATAAGGGGGATTTCCAGAGACAGGACAGAGGGAGCAGGGAGGATTTCCAGAAACAAGACAAGGGGAACAGGGAGGATTTCCAGAGACAAAATAGGGGATACAAGAAGGATTTCTAGAGACAGGACAGGGGGAAATTCAGAGGAGAGGACAATTCACATTTCAGAAGATGAGACAGAGGGATTTTCAGTACTTCAGATTGGTATACTTTCAGTGGATGAGACTATGGGGGTTTCAATAGAGGATGAAACAGGGGGTACTGCTTCTGATAATTCTATGCACACTAACTCTTCAGATGGAGAGTGGTTTGGCCCTAATATCTAGCCCTAGCAAATCAGAAGGGACGAAAATCAGGATGAGGAAAGCTCAAAAGAAGATGATGAAGAAGAGCACATGGTTGATGAGGACAGTTCACAAGAAGAAGAATTTGCAAATGAGATTTATGGCAGTTGCATAGCACCTGATAATGTGGAAGATGACACTACAAAACTATCAGTAGGGATGGTTTTTAAAGATGTCTACCATTTTAGGTCTGTTTCACAAGAATTCATCATTCAATCAAGGATTGAAATCGTGAGGGTTAAAAATGAAAAGTCAAGGGTAACTGCCATCTGTGCACATGATAAATGCCAGTGGAGGATACATGCATCACCTACAGAGGATGGAAAGACTTATATGATCAAATCATACAAGTCTCAACACACATGCCCCAGAAAACACAAGAACATAAATGTAACTGCATCATGGATAGCCAAAAAATTATATACAAAGTTAAGGGCTGGCCCAGAAATGAAGATTGATAGCATGAGTGCAATCATTCAAGAAAAATATGGTTTTCTAGTACATGAACAGAAGCTTTATAAGGCATGTAGGATTGCCAAGGATTTGAAAGAAGGCAAACATGAATAGTCCTATGCTCTTCTACCACAATATGGTCGTCTAGTGAGAGAGACAAATCCTGGGTCTATCTTCAAGCTGAATTATGAAGAAAGAAATGAAAATGAGATGGCTAATAATTCATTCTTTAAAAGGTTGTTTGTATGCTATGAGGCATGTAGACAAAGGTTCTTATAGGGATGCAGACCTTTCATAGGACTGGATGGGTGTGTGAGGACACTGAGAAGCTGTTCGCCCTCTTTCTCGGGACTGTATCGAGAAAATCAATTTTTTTGTTTGGAGTCACCACCTAGATTAAGGATCTAGGACCTTTAAAAATGTAGCCTCACCCTAAGGTAAGACCTCTACTAACTCATGACCCAATGTATCAACTTTTTGGTTTGCAAGAGATCGGATAAGTATTCAAGGTACGATTATGGGGAGATGTTAGGCACCCAAACCGCCCGATCAAGATCGGCCTCCTAAACTTTTCTTAGACGTTAATTTTGACTGTGCATGGTCAACTGGATGACTAGGGTTCAATAGGGGATGTCCTAAACCAAGTTGTTAAATTCTTCTAACTTAGGGTTCAGCCAAACATGTTTTAAAGCAAATAAACAAGCAATGTAATGTATAGTGAACTGAACCAACTAATGGTTTGGTCCTGGACTGAGTATGAGATATCAATCACAGACTGCCTATGTATTTCAGTCCTAAAAATCAAGTCCAAAACGTAGTTTAAAACAGATTGTTATTAAAGTTTATGGATGTGATTTATGCTTGAGCTTCATTAGATTCAATTGGTTAAGTTGAGATTTATGCTTGATGAATGGTTGAGATTGAATCTAGATAGTCCATTTGGACTAAGAGTCCCGTACTTAGAGAGTCCCCCAAATTGCCTACGTATTTCAGAGGTCCTGAAAATCAGGTACAATGTAGTTCGTTACGTTTAACTATTCAGATTTTATTGGGTATCCTGCCCTTTTTGCTTAAATGTTCAAGTTTTATTGGGTATCCTGCTTCTTTTGTTTAATTGTTCAAGTTTTATTGGGTATCGTGTCCCTTTTGTTTAAATGTTCAGGTTCTATTAGGTATCCTGCCCTTTTTGTTTAAATGTTCAAGTTTTATTGGGTATCCTGTCACTTTCGTTTAAATGTCAGGTTTTATTGGGTATCCTGCCCCTTTTGTTTAATTGTTCAGGTTTTATTGGGTATCCTGTCCCTTTTGTTTAAATATTCAGGTTTTACTAGGTATCATGCCCCTTTTGTTTAAATGTTCAAGTTCTATTGGGTATCTTGTCCCTTTTGTTTAAATGTTCAGGTTTTATCGGGTATCCTGCCCGTTTTGTTTAAATGTTCAGGTTTTATCGGGTATCCTGCCCGTTTTGTTTAAATGTTCAGGTTTTATTGGGTATCCTACTCCTTTTGTTTAAATGTTCAGGTTTTATTGGGTATCTTGCCCCTTTTGTTTAACTGTTCAGGTTTTATTGGGTATCTTGCCCATTTTGTTTAATTGTTTAGGTTTTATTGGGTATCCTGCCCTTTTTGTTTGATTGTTCAGATTTTATTGGGTATCCTACCTCTTTTGTTTCCAACTTAGGTTTATCGGGTTACATCCCTACATTTTTCAACTTAGGTTTATCGGGTTGCCTATCCCTACAATTTCAACATAGGTTTATTGGGTTGTCTATCCCTACATTTTCAACATAGGTTTACCGGGTTGCCTATCCCTACATATTTTATCATTTAGGTTATTGGGTTGCCTATCCCTACAATTTCATCTCTTAGAATTTATGCAAAATTCTTTCTTTTCATTTTTGTTCATTCTTGAAGATTCATGACAAGTGTATATTATCAATCAGATCAAATATGGCAGTATGTGCAAATAAAGCCATGTAAACAATCCAAACACATGATAGTGAATCCAAGTATAGCATGTAAACAATCCAAACGCATGATAGTGAATCCAAGTATAGCATGTAAACAGTCAAAACATAATAGTGAATCCAAATATGGCAGTGAATCCAAATATGATAGTGAATCCAAACATAGTAGTGTAAACAGTTCAAACATCACAATGAAACCAAACATATATAGTAGTGTAAATAAATATAGCAATGAATCCAAGCATAACATGGTGAACAAACCAAACATGGTAGTGAAACCAAACATATATAGCAGTATGTACAAATATCAGTGAGTGTGTGAGACTAAAATGATTAAATACCAAAACAAACCCAATATAATATACCAAGCACTGTACAAAAAACTGAGATGTTAAAGATCGAAAAATATAATATACTATCAGTTGTACAAACATCAAAAATAATTATTACAACATATATGCACTCATGAGATATCAAAAAGTATACAATACAATGTACTATGATAAATAAAAGATCAAAATAATATTAATGCAATATTAAAGATAAAAATAAAATAGAATAGTACAATACAAATGTACAAAGATAAAAATAATATAAATACAAAGTACAAAAATAATGTATTAACACAATATACCAATATAAAAATTATGTGATAATACAATGTAAAAAGATAAAAATAATGTAAATAATACCATGTAAAAAATAACTTATTAACAAATCACATGCATAAAAATATAATATTAAATATATACAATGCATAAAAAAATATTAACAATGTACATGCAATATGAATCCAAGAATACTAAAAATTAATAAAAACATTAATACACATGCTGGTGAATCCGAAGATACAAAAATAATAATACACTAATGTACATACAATATGAATCCAATAAAATAATAATAAAATGCCAATAACCATACATGTGGCCGAAACATCAAGGAATGAAATAAATACACATATAAAAAATTAAAATATGAGATAATACACATACATGAAATCAAACAAACAATAAGGGGAAAGAAAAAAAACCAACCTGGTTCGGGTTTGACCTGGCTGATGGATTGGTGATGAGGTGTTGTCGAGGCCGTTGTAGGGTGTCGCGAGGGTGGTCGGATTGCTGCCGATGATCGCAAGGATTGTCCGGGTTGGTTAGAGCCGCAAGGAGGTAGAGAGATGGAGATGGGAGTTCGGTGGAGTGGGTTTCAGGTCGGTTATGCTAATGGACAGCAGAGTGGTGTTGGGATGGAAGGTTCACAGACGAGATAAGGTGGCCGTAGGTGGTTTGAAGTAGGAGTAGATGGGTTTTAGTGGAGGTGATTTGATACAGGTTTGGGAGTTAGGTTTAGGGTGGATCGATAGGTTCCACAGGGGGGTAGAATGCTGGTTACGGTGGTGAACAGTGGTGTGCAGGTGAGGTAGGTGGTGAGAAGGAGGAGCAGAGGTGGTCGGGTGCTGCCAATTTTTCTCCCCGTGTCTCTCACTTCTTTCTCTCCCTCATTCTCTCTCTCTCCTTGTTTCTCTCTCCCTCTCTCATTCTCTCTTCCTCTCTTTCGGATTCTTTCCTTTCTCCCTCTCTACGTCTCTCTCTCTCTCTCTCTTGTCGGATTCCACTCTCTTGCTCTTCTCTATATATACATTATATATATAATAATATAATATATATAAATATATATAATATAACATATATAAAATATATATTATATAATATATAAATGTATATAGTATATATCATTTATATAAAATATATATAACAAATACATAAAGTGCATGCACATGAGTTGACCCGACTCGGTCCGGACGGGTCTAGGCTGGGTCAGACAAGGCTAGTTGAGATTGACTGGATTGGATTGACTTGGGTTGAACGGGGTCGAGTTGAGTTGGGTTTGAACTAGTTTGGACTGAATTGGGTTTGAGCTGGTTTGGACTGAATTGGGTTTGAGTTGGGCCGGGTTGAGTTAGGTTTGACCAGCTTTTCTCTCTCTTTTATGGGTCATTTCAGCTTGCACCTCAGCATGGAATATTTCAACGGCCTCTGTCCCAGATTTTCTATGTCCACTTTGAAGAGTATCAAAAATGTAACACATTGGAACTTAAACCACTTGATTTGGATGTAGGATGACCAAATTATGAATTTCTGAAGTTTAAAAAGTCCAATATGCAATAATTCAGCTAGCAACTCTGCATGAGACCCTTCGACGACTTCTGCCCCAAATTTTCTACGTCCACTTTGAAGAACACTAAAAATGAAGAATACTGAAGCTTGAATCATCGAATTTGGACGTCGAAAAATAAAATTATGAAGGATCGAAGCTTTGACGATAATCCAGCTGGCAACTTTGCATGGGACCCACTGGTGGCTTATGCCCAGGATTCTTTACGTCCACTTTGAAGAGGACTGACAATGGAGCACACTGGTGTTTGAATCGCTTGATTCGGACTACGGATGATCAAGATATAGCCGAATGAAGTTTAAATAATTAAATTTACGATAATTTACACAAAAACCCTTGGAATATTTATGATAATTTCATAAACCTCCCTTGTACGTATCATCTGACAAAAACGATAATTTCTTCTCCGTTTGATATAGGAATTAAATAATTGTGGTCTCATTTCGAAGATAATTCCATGACCTATGCATCTATGCAGATGGCAACCCATGACCTTGTTGTGAGGCCTGCCGAAATCAGCCTCAAAGGCAAAAAAAAATCCAAACCTTGAATTGGGACCCGTGACCTTTCCGAATGTGTTGCACACTCCCTTGTACTTTCCAAAGCTTTATTCATCTCCCCTCTTTTGCTGTCTACATACCGACAAGACTCTGGTCAACTAAGAATGACAAAAATGGGGTGCTTTCAGGGTGTCATCTAAAAGAAAAGTTTTTTTTTTTGGGGAGGGGGGGGGGGTTGTTGTTGGCAGCTACATCTATACATGGAAACAAGGGATTATTTCCAGTTGCATATGCTATAGTAGAGACTGAATGCAAAGACAGTTGATTATTTTTCTTGTCTAGTTTATATGTTGCCATTCATAACAGAAATGAAGATGCCCCTTTAACATTCATGTCCGATAACATAAGGTAACATCTATGAATGAAGTATTCTGACATTTAATGCATTTATAACATTTGTAGTTGTTAAATCAATATTCTGTTTTGTTAAATGAGTATTATGACATTATGACATTTATGACATTTGAAGTTGTTATTGACTATTCTATTTTGTTTTTATTTGTAGGTTCTAAGTGAAGCCATTTAAGAGGTTTTTCCAGATGCAATCCATAGGAATTGTAGCAGACATCTGTACAACAACTTGAAAGCCAAGTTTTCTGGATTGATGCTAAGGAAAGAGTTTTGGAATGCAACCAAGTCAGCTACTCGGTTTCATTTTTAGAAGGTAATGGATACCATGAGAGCCATTAATAAAGATGTCCATGACTGGTTATTGAGAACCCCTATTTCAGTATGGGCTAGACATGCATTTGATAATAGGACCAAGAGTGATTACATAACAAACAATATTATTGAGTCCTTCAATCACTGGATATCACCTTTAAGAGGTAAGCCATTCTCACCTTAATTGACCAATTAAGGGTCAAAATGATGCAAAGAATTCAGAAAAGGTATGCAAAGGGGTGCACCTACAAGAGAAGATTAACACCCAAAGTGACAAAAAAGTTAGAACAAATTCAGAGAGACTCCACGTACTATGTAGTTGTCCTAGGTAGTTTATATGAATTTGAGGTGACTGAAGGCTTTTCTAGATATTATGTCAATCTTCAACAATGGTCTTGTGGATGTAATGTATGACAATTTACTGGTATACCTTGCAAGCATTCAACAGCTGCCATTAAATACATGAGGCATACCCCAGAAGACTACTGCTCCTATTATTTCACTATGGAGAAGTACTTGTTGGCACATTCAGAGGTAAACATTGTATCATATTTCTCTTAAATAAATGCAATCCCAATTAAAAATTCTAACATATTGATTCATGTTTATTTTTTTAAATGTGCAAAGGAAGGAAAGAAATGATGGGACAAGTATGTCCCAGTTGAGACAAGATCACAGGCTTAAGGGAAGGGCTAGAATGGCAAAGAGGTTGGAACAAAGAAAGGCAAGGTCAATGTCAAGGGCTCAAAGCATTAAGGGAAGACTATGGATGGATGGGGTTTTGGTGTTTTATATGGATTCAATTACTTAAACTATAGATGGTTGGACTTTTTGGATGGATGTATGGACGAATTAATGGTTTTAGGTGGTTTTATTTGGATTTTAGTTTAAACTATGGATGGATTGATGGATAACTGTACTATGGTTTTTGCTGGTTTTATTTGGATTTAAGTTTAAACTATGGATGGATTAAATGTGGTAATTTAGTGTTTCAGACTATAGATAAATTTACGAAATTTGGTCTTTAAGTTTGCATTTTTTTTTTTTTTGGATGTGAATGTGTGCAATCTTTGTTACAATGTATCATTTGAGAATACAGGTTAGTCTAGATACAGTTCTAGTTCAGATGGATGTGAATGTGTGCAATCCTTATTGCTTTGCATCCCTTTTTTTTTTTTGTTGTTGAATGTGTCCAATTTGATAGGGTTTCATTTGAAGAAAAATGCCAGTTTTCTGGTTGCAGGGTTCAATGTGCTACCTTTTCTAGTTTAGAAAGGTTAGGTTCAATGGCTTCATCACGATTCCGATGGTTAAAACAAAAATCCAACTACAATGTTTAGTATAATAATTTTTCATTAAAATAGAAACATCTTCACAATGTAAAACCCAACTAAGGCAAAACATGACCATCCCAAGATTACCCATGACTGATAAGGTACACTGCTCTTCACATACACAACACGTGAATACTTCAAAAACATCATCCACAAACAACACTATAGAAGCAAGTTAACGAATTTTAATTACATTTTCAGTTCTTCAGAAATATGATAACAAATACTATCAGAAACAAAACTACAATAGTTTGACCAAGAATGGTCATTGTCTTCTCTAGTTGCTTCACTCTAAATTTTAGTTTCTGAAAATATTCTTTCGAAATGTGGTTACTACCATCACCTATTAATCTGGTTTCACCCAATGGTCTTTGTTTAGCGTTTGGCAAACACCATGAGAAGTACCTACATATGTTTCTTGAACATCAATAGTATAACTTGTGAGGGTTGTTTTCATATTTTGAAATCTTCACAGCAGCTCTTTTGTTACAAAAACATTTCACGTTCATGAAATTCAGATGAGAGTCTGAAACACTGGTTGCTGAAGACATCACACAAGGATTGCTGCTGGGGGTTTGTAGGTAACCACAACAATGGCCTGAGCAGGGGTTGTGTTTTGTGGGTTTGGAAGTTAGCAACATGAACAAGGGTCAGGCTTCTCGGTGGTCTGAATGTTGGTATAGACATAGAGTTAGGGTTTAGGAATAGGGGGTTATGCTTTTTAGGGTTTAAATGTCTGAATAGGCATAGAGGTTATGGTTATGGGAGTTCAAATGTGCGATCATTGTTACAAGGGTTAGGGTTTTGGGGCTTTGAACTTAAGGAAGTTGAAATGGAGTCGCAGTCACAATCACCGATGATGGTAATAGTGGCCGGAGGATACTGAGCTAAAGTTCTAGCTAAGAGCTGAGTTGCAGATGAAATGCATACAGTGGAAGTTGCAATCGTGGCGGAGAAGAGAGAAGAAAATGATAGTTCTTCATATGAAATGCAAACAATGGAAGATAAAGAAGATAAATAATAACATATGAGGGAATAGACAGATAACAAGTTAATTTAAGGCATAAATAGTCTATCGAAGTAAATTGGGTAAGGGCATAATGATCTGTTTATAAATCAACTTAAAAAAAGTGTGTTAGAGGGTCCATGCATTTTTCAAACTTAATAGTGGTTTTGTAACATTTCACCAAACTACAAGGGAGGTCTATAAAAATCTCCCTAAAAAAAAAGGTTACATTTTAGTAAATATTTAATTTCCTTTTTCCGTTCTTATCTTAGAAAAAGAGAAATAAATTAAGAAAAATTAGGAAAAGAGAGTTCAATCGAAGATATTTTAAGAGAGATCCTTTTTCATAAGATTTATTCCAGACGTATTGAAGAAAAAAATTAAGGGAAGAAGAAAGAATACGATAAGGGAGAAAACAAATCGTTAGAAATTGGGTTTGAGAATCGTTATAAAATTGATTGTAATCCTTAACCTTTGCATCAATTGGAATCAGAGCATGAGAATGGGGGATTCTAACTCTCCTAACTAGCCCCTTGATACTATGACTTTGGTGCTCCAATAGCTAACGGGGATGCAAGTCCAAATTATTAGTATGGAGAGTATGATGAATTCTATGACTTAAGTATTTAATTTTTTTTCTGTTTTTATCTTAGAAATTTCAAAATGAAAAGTAATTATTAGTGGTCACCATATAGGTGGTAGGAGGAGAAATAAATTGAGAAAAATTAAGAAAAGGGAGTCCAATTGAAGAGATTTTAAGAGATATCATTTTCCATAAGATTTTGGTACAGCTGTATTGAAGAAAAAAAATTGAGAAAAGATGAGAGGCTTCGATAAAGGAGAGAACAAATTGTTAGAAATAGGGTTTGAGAATCGTTATAAAATTGATTATAAACCTTAACCTTTGCATCAATTCGTATCAGAGCATGGTAACGGAGGATTCTAACTCTCCTAACCAGCCCCTTGATAGTATGACTTTGGTGCTCCAACAACTAACGGAGATGCGAGTCCAAATTATTAGTATGTAGAGTAGGATGAATTCTATGACTTAAATATATATTTAATTAAAATATAAATTGGAAGAAATAAGAAGAGAGAAGAGATAAAAAGGGAGATTTGATTTTTCTATTTAGTAATGGATGATTATAAAAGATTAATAATAATAAATAAATAAATAAAAAAAAGACCACGTTTTAGTAAATATTTAATTTTCTTTTTTCGTTCTTATATTAGAAATTTCAAAATGAAAAGTAATGGTTATTCGATATAAGTGGTAAGAGGGAAAATAAATTGAAAAACATTAGGAAAAGGGATTCCAACCGAAGAGATTTTAGGAGAGATCCTTTTCTATAAGATTTGGTCCAACTGTATTGAAGAAAAAAAATTGAGAAAAGAGGAAAAGGTTCGATGAGGGAGGAAACAATTGTTAGAAATAAGGTTTGAGAATGAATCGTTATAAAATTAATTGTAAACCCTAATCTTTGCATCAATTGGTATCATATTATGGTAACAGAGGGTTCTAACTCTCCTAACTAGTCCCTTGATATTATGACTTTGGTGTTCCAACAACTAACGGAGATACGAGCCAAAATTACTATTATAGAGAGTAAGATGAATTCTATGACCAAAGGCCAACAACAGTCTACGGTTAATAATCTTCCCAGGATCCTTTCAAGAGTTCCTCAAAAGATCCCTATTATTAACCATCAAGACCCACCCTACCATGAGCATGATATGCAACCCCACCCCTATGACAATACATATAAAGTAAGGCTGGAATTGAAGGAGTTCAATGGTCGACATGATCCATAAGCATTCCATGATTGAATGTGTGCCCTTGACGATTACTTTGATTGGTTTTGACTTTCAAAAATCAGAAAATTGAAGTTGACACGATCCAAACTTGTGAGAGCCGCTTGAAAATAGTGGAGACACTATGAGGACAGCTTGATCCGAAGACAGTTGGAACCCACTAGTTGGGAAGAGATGGAAGAGCTCAAAAAAAAAAAAAAAAAAAATACTTACCACAAACATTCCAAAAAGGCTCCATGGCCAGTTGAGAACACTTCGGCAAGGTACCGTTTCTGTGAAAAATTACATGCTTCAGTTTGACAACTAATGTGCATGTACCGGCTTGCTTGATAACAATGACCAAATGATCTCCCGTTTTCGTCTTGGCCTACGTCTTGACATACGAGACAAGATTGGCATGGTTGACATGGTAAGCATCTATGATTGCTTCGAGAAGGCCTTTTGCAAACGGAAGATTTGTTGAGCACCACTAAACAGAAGTTTACCCCGTCATATGGGGAAAGTAAACGATCTCCTCCTACACCAACGGTTCTAGACAAGGCAACAACACATATATCAAATAACAACATGCAATGTTATCATTGCAATGCTTATGAATACTATGCCAAAGAATGTCCATGAAAGTTGAAAGGAAATTCTCTTGTTGATGCAGTGGAAGCTTATGCCTAGTCTCAGATTTGTGAACCACAAAACGATGATACTTTAGACAATGCAGCGATTGATAACGATGTAGATATTAACTTCGGAGAAGATGGCAATGAAGACTCTTATGGAATCCACGTGATGAGTCGTATATTATTGGCTGAAGCCAAGGGTGAAGATTGTCGCCGTCATAGTATTTTCAACACCCGCATGGCTAGCGGCTCAAGCCTTGTGCAAATTATCGTGGATAGTGGTAGCTATGTGAACGTCACTTCACAAGTTTTTGTTATAGACTCTAAGTTGAGAGTAGAGAAGCACCCATAACCCTACAAAGTTTCTCTCTTAAATGATAGCAGACTAGAGGTGAATCATCGATGCTCCGTCCCTCTGAAGATGGGAGCTGATGATGATGAGTGTTTGGTATGATGTTATTCCCATGATTCTCATTGATGTATTAATGGGGCAACCTTGGATGTATGATAATGACGTAATAGTGGGTGATACAAAGAATCAATGCTACTTTGATGTTTGTGGAAAATCTCTAATCCTGGAACCTCTCAATGTGCTTAGTGAAAGGGGAAAGCTAAGAGTCGCACAGTTGAAACACGAGCAAGTACTACTGTCCCAATAGAATAAACAATTAGCAAACAAAAGCAAACAGATTAATCAGTCATCTCCTTTTGGACAGCACGTTGACACACCACTTCTGGTCCTACATACAACAAGATTTTGAGGACTACCACTCGGAGCATTCATTGTGGTTTCCCTAACTTGTGGCCCCACCAACTGATAAAATTGAAGATATCCTTGGCCATAACTACACTATGACACAGAATAGAGATGACTATCAATCATTCCTAGTCAAGTGGAAAAGATGACCCTATCATGACTGTACGTGGATCCATGAAGATGACTTCAAGAGGCTAGATGTTAAACTCTATGACCATTACATGTCATTCTTCCATTCGTCAGAGACGAATGTTTCTAAACCAGGGAGAGTTGATGCAGTACCAGAGTACCATAGGAAAAATAAGCCGAACCACCAGCCAAGCCAGTAGCCAAGCCACTAACCAAGCCAGCAGCCTAGCAGGTTGGATTATTAGCAATAGACAGCTATCGGCCAGCTGTCCACAGCTGTTGGCCAGCTGTCCATGAGGAGGATCTTTCCTATTAGCTAATTGCTATGTTTAGATGCTTGCTATATTAGTAATTACTATGTTTAGTTGCTAGTTAAAATTAATTAGTTCCTAAAATAATTGTTGCTAAAAATAGGTACTTGCTATTTTCAGTTTTAGAAAGTTTTTATTAGGCAATAAGACTCTTCTTTTATAAAGTTCTTTTACCAATTTGGACTTTCCTTTCCTTGCTAGTTGTCAACAAAGAAGGATTGACTATGCTTCTTTCCTAATTGTATCCAAAGCAACTCTACAAATATAATAGAAGAATAAAAGAAAGAGGTTTTGAAAAAAGAAGACTTGTTGCAATTTTCGGTTGCAGAGTCTCCTTGGCTGTGAGACTCAGCCACAACCCCCACCCCTCCCCTCTTGCTACTAGCCTAGCTTCCTTCCCTCTCTTTAACTCTCCATCGGTATTACCTCCCTGCCCCTTCTTCCATCTCTCTCTCTCCTATCAATTTTACCATTGGCCCTCTCTCTCACTGTTTATGCAACTACTTCTCACACTTGCTGCTGCAACCATAAGGGGAAGCATCAAAGGTTGTTCATCATTCTTCCAAGGGACATTGAAAGACGAGAGCTACCACTGATTTCTGCCATCCACAGGCCCCAAGTCTGTCTTGCAGTTCCTATGTAGAATCAGTACCCCTGCAACTTCTAAAATTCATCTCTCCTCAACCATTGGTTTGTCAATTAATTTATTGTTAAAGGCTGTATATTAGATCCTATTGCAAAGTCAAGGGTATAAAATTGATTATAAACCTTAACCTTTGCATAACATATATTTTTTTAGTTTTTTACATAGTTGTCAAGGCGTCGCCTTGGTCCCTAGGCGGGCGCCTTGGGCGTCTATCAAACCTCCAATGCCTTGGTTCGCCTTAGCGCCTCGAAAACTATGGTTTTTTATTCTAAGAAATCCAATAAATGGAAATGTCTTACTTCCTAAACATCCTAAAAAATATTTTGATTTTCTACTTTTAAAAAACAAATAAAAATACATGTCCTATTGCTATTGCTTACTTCGAAATCTCTATTAAAAACTCTCCTCTTCCTACAAACTCTCCCTCTATCACCTCTCTTACTTCCTTCTCTCCTACGAAACTTACTAGAAGAGAATTCTATAGTCCAATCTAATGCTCTCTTTCTCATTTCAATAGACTCAAAGAGGATCGGATCTACACGCCGCCGGCATGTAATACACATCCAGCCAATGGGCATGTAAAGTTCTTTTCTGTAAGTCCTTGAAATTGTAAAATACATTAAATAGTCAGTTCAGAACTAGGTGTGAGTCCCAATGAGAGTAGAATCCTTCCAGATATTCTATAAAAAAAAAGGCTGCCTATAAGCATTTTAAAACAAGTTAATGAAAGATTTCCATTGTGTTGCTACTGCTAATCCTTGAAGGTGCCTATTTCTTCAACAATTTTGGATCAGACATTATTAATCAAGATCTGTCCAAGGAGGTGGACTCCTCCCATTCTCACCCATTTCATATCCCATCTACTTATAATGCCCATATTGCCATCCAAACACCGTATCCATTTACTACAGTCTTAATAGTTCCATTTACATTAGGTGCTACTTGGACTGGGCAACATCATTAAGGTTTCACTAGCAACTTCTAACAACCATAATTGAAAGGCTTGGCTGTGTTTCATTCTGTTCGTCACCTGAACTCATGGCAAGAGTTTAACCATTGCAAACATCTCTGGAACCGGCTTTACTGAATATCTTTTGGCCTTCATACACATTTTTTTCCTGTAGAATATACTTTGATCGTGAAATAGTTCTCATGTAAAGCTTATTTAATATCCACAAACTTGTCAAAATTCAACAGGATCAGTTAACAGACACACTTATTACTCATATTTTTTTACTGGTACAGAATAATGAAAACGTACATAATAATTGGCCTTAGGTGGTCACAGCAAGAACTCTCTCGGATCAGTGACAAAACCAGTCAAAGCAGATGCTGCTGCTGTATATGGGGAAGCCAGATATATTTGCCCTTCCTTGTGTCCCATTCGACCAGGGAAGTTCCTGTTTGTGGTCGAGACACAAACCTATAAAGTGCAGGTTCCCCAAAAGGTTAAAATTGAAAACAAATGATTTAGCAGTACAACTACTACCTTTTGGTAATTGATTAAGCATTCTAGATATGGCTCAGCATTGGTTATCAGGATGCAATTAGAACACAGCCAGATCTAACCTGTATAAACTTCGTGATAAAATAAGATAAAGACCATGGCCAACATAACTTATCAAACAGCACTTGGAGTTTCAGAAAAAGTAAAATAAGACTTCATCAAAGCACTTCTCCTTTTTTGAAATTTTATTACCAATTGTATCAAGGAGAACCAGCCTTTTGTAACCAATTAAATTTTTCTTTTTGTATTATGCACCAATTTTCATTCATGAGCTCACTGGCATAACTCAATTCAGAGTGCAATTCTACATTCTACTCGGTCTGTCTAAGTGCTAGTTTACCCTCTCAGAAATTAAAGGCATGATGAGAATGATGATCAAGTACCTTGAATAAATAAATTGTAATAAACAAAATGATAACTTTTTTATTTTCTTTTTTAGGTTCTCCCTTTTTCCTACTTTCACCCAACCATACTTCACTCACTATTTACACATGATGGTCGATTTGGACTTACAACCCTAGCTTCACTAGATTACAAAATATGCAATGGGAAACCCACAGCCATTCCAGCATGCAATAAAAATATGCACTCAATGTTTAAAAGAGAGTTTTTGTGCATGGCCATGTACGTATGGCCCGTGCTTCAACCATTGGATGGGGGAGAGGAGAGGGTGTGCAATATCATTTCAACCCTTCCTATTGAACTAAGGGCCAATGCATGCAGCCGTGTATGTACACGGTTGTGCACAAAAACCAGGTCCATGTTTATAACAGCTTTTAAAAGTTCTGATAGAGAAGCCTACAAGAGTTTAACATGGAAAGCATGACCCAGTAATTCATGGAACTAGATTGTTCAATGTGTGCTTCAATTCTTGAATATAACATGTCTGGATATAAAGTGTATGTAAGCTTTTTGGTCTTTAACTAATACGCAGATGGTTAAAGACGGTATAGTCAAAAGCCATAAGAAAATTTAATCCCACTGAGCAAATTAGTAAGTACACAGTTGGTTCCATTTGGAACTTTCATCTGGAAAGTGGTCCTCTGACTTGAGACCCAAAATCCATGAGAAGTCGGGAAGATTGGTATCGAGGAAGGACTGAAGAAAATTTCATATTTTCTCCTAGCGAATAGATGACATGTATAAAAACTTGCACACTAACTACAGATCAAGCAGTTTCACATGAAACTGAATACTTGCCTGAGGTACGTTCAAGCGTGCGTATGTATCCTTTGGGCCACCTAAACAAGCTCCACAGCTAGGGCTTTGCGGCACATCACAACCAGCTTCTTCAAAAATCTGAGAGCAAGTCTAGCCACCAGAGCCTGGAATTGGAATACTAAAGATATCCATCCAAACCTGCCAATTTAATGAAGAAATAGCATAATAAATTCAAATTTTCTGCAAACAGAGCAATTCCTTTACAGTATAATAAAATTCCTATTGATCCTACAGTAATTCTACAAACAACACAGTATCACACCTATCAACAGAAAACAAAAATAAAATAAATAAACCATATCCCAATGATAACCTTTTGGGTAGCAGGTACAAGAAAAGTTGGCACTTTAACCTTTTTACCCTGCACAAAAAAAAAAAGAAGGTAAGATTTACATCCCAAAGAAAAAAAAAACAATGCATGCATCAAAAGTATGCATTTGCTTTGCATTCATGCAGAATATCAAAAATAAAATAAAATAAAATAAAGAGAACTAATCTCCAGTAAGGACTATTTTCCATGTTGATAGTAATGGTAAAATTTAGTAAGAAAATGCATGGGGAAAATCCCTAGTACTACGAGCCACAAAATAGAGTGAGACCACTATTTGGAGGCCAAGTGTACAAATAAGCATATAAGCTAGAAAAAGACTCCTTTCAATGCTTTACCAACAATTACGCAAAATCGAATCTGTAACAAAAAGAAAATAAGAGAACCAGAACCCGAGAGAGAGAAGAAAAAGAACATAAGAGAGAGTAACTCAATCGATTCTGCTGCAGAATCAATTGAATGATCTCTCCCCTCCCTTTGACATCTATTTATAGAGTAGAAAAGTTACAACTTAGAAAGATAAGACTGCCACATGTCAACATGACAGAGCAATCCTAGAGTAACAAGAGATAAGGAACTCTAAATGTCATACCATGGTGGAGTCCTAGTTACATAAGAGAAAGGAACAGAGAGATTCCTTGATACATAATAAAAGAAATAAGCAACGAAAACAAGGACTGCAGTCTTATCTAGGACTGTAGCCTTATCTATTAACATTGTCAAAGCAGTGTTGCTGTCAAAGCAGTGTTGCTGCTAACAATCCCTCCTGGGATTAGCGCAAACCAAGAGGGGCAATGGACCTTTTATTGAAAAACTACCTGGACGCCTAAACGTTCCCTAGGCGACGCATTGACAAGTATGCTGTTCATGCATCACTGTTCACACAAACAGTGCTCGTGATTCTTTGTAAGGGCAGTTTAGTCATTGCAATCATATTATATATATTGTAACAAAATAGAAAAATAATTTTCTCTTCTTTTTGTAACTTGTATTTATAGAAAATAAAAAACAACTATTAGATAGGACCTCTCTAGCACTAATTATTTTGACTAAGTCAAAGTAGAGTATGGTCTCAATTTTATTACGCTAACACCCTCTCCCCCCCAAGCTGGAGGATGAGGGAATGTGAGAGCTTCAGCTTGAAACAATGTACCAGCGGAAGTAACAGTTGTAATAGTACGAGCAGTAGCAGTAGTAGTGGCAACAATAGTACTAGTAGCAGCAGTAGTAGTAGTAGTAGCATAGTAGAGGTCATTGGGAACCAAATAGTAGTAGCAGCATAGTATAGTAGGTCACTGTGAACCAAAGAGTAGTATAAGCAACAATAGCAAGAGCAGCAATAGTGGCAGCTGCACACCTAACGGATAACCTTAAATGACTCTCGAAACGACAACCTAGGGGATTGCTCTGATACCATATAACAAAATAAAAAAAATAAAAGAAGATGGAGAGAATTGATGTCTTGCTCCTCTCTTTGTAGCTTGTATTTATAGAAAATAAAAAACAACTATTAGATAGGATATAGGATCTAAGACTCAACAAGTCAGAGTCTAGTCACAAACTAAATATAAAGTAAACTCAAAATAGGAAAAGGAAACTAACAAGCCTAATTGGTAAAGGAAACTAATAAAGAAAATTAATGACTAATTAGGAGTCCAAGTTTTAGAAACTAGTACTAACTACTTTAACTAAGTCAAAGTAGTGTACGGTTACAATTTTATTACGCTAACATATATAATAGAGATTAGAGCCACTGATCACATTGCTTATTTGTGGTTGTGGTCATTTCTTCTCCCCTCTCCCTCTCTCCATTCTTCTCCTCTGATTACTCTGTTAACAATAGTAAATGACATGCTTTTACACCCCCCCCCCCCCAAAAAAAAAAAAAAAAAAAGAAAAAAAAGAAAGAGCAGCCAACTGTTTTAATGAACACAATCAGACATAGAGCTAGCATGCTGTCAAATTCAGCTTAAGATCGATATAAAATTAAAAATATAAATATGTTGTTGCCACAAATGATATCATACCCATGTACTTATAATCTTATATCATCATGCATATCAGTTAAAGACAGAACACTTGGTCACTACCTAACCCAGATGCAGAATCAAATTCAGCCAGAGAGATTCAGAGCAACGTTATATTCAGTTCAGAAGACAGTTAAGAAACAACAATTTACCAATCTGCTACTTGGCTTCCTGGTCAGCTATGGTCAGCTACAGTTACAACATCCCCCCCCCCCCCCCCCCCCCCCCCAAAAAAAAAAAAAAAAAAAAAAAACACGTTACGCAGTTGATTTTTGATTTTTAGAAATCATAGTAAGGAAATGAAAACAGTCAACTGTAAATTTGATGCAACAAGTGAAAATCTAATGCAGCCATTAATAATTTAAACAAAATATAGACTTTCAGATGCTGATTTGTTAAGATGAAATTAATATGAAATAGAACTATTCATAACATCGAAGTTCAGCTTCTTACTGAACCTAGAAAAACTTTGGCTGCGGCAAGAAAATCCTCAGTCTTTCCACCAGTGCATGAGCCTATATATATACTCTGTCTATCTTCACATCTTTGCATTCTCTAGCTAAAGCACGATTATCTGGAGAATGGGGCTGCGAAATGAAATTTAAAAAAAAAAAAAAAAAGTCACCATAGGCATAAAATAATTGACCCCAGAGACACACATACACACAATTACAGAGAGAGAAAGAGAATCACATTCACTATTTCAGAAAACTGACTATTTTAAATGGCACCACAGAAGACCTACTCACCTTTGCAACCAAAGGCTCCATTTTGGAGACATCAAATCTGTACTCAGATTGAAATCTATAAGCCGAGATAATAAGCTTGTCAGTCCACGGCAATTTCCAGCAAAGCAATAAACAAGGCAGTATAAGAAAGATACTGAAAGAAAAAAAATTTACTTACCCAAGAAAAAAAAAACATTTATTTTCAACTACTAAAAATGCAAGGGGACATACATAACTGGCCATTACTAACCACTGAGTCAACTAAAATTACCATAACTTTTAAGAAAGATCCATATTCCTGTACAACATAGAATTTTCCTTGCACCCTAAATAATAACTTCATGCTGTTAATTTTTGCAAAGTCACATTTGCAGATTGAGAAGTTAATGAATTCCCCTCAAAAAATTAGTGTTATTGGGCAAAAAAGGGGAGGTGAGATCGTAGGCTCTTCTAGTAGTCCAACCCAATGCACGAGGCTCCTGCTACTGCAGGGTCTGGGGAGGGGTAGAGTGTCCGCAACCTTACCCCCGCAATGCGGAGAGGCTGTTTCCATGTTTTGAACCCGTGACCACCAGGTTGCAAAATGACAACTTTATCGTCACACCAAGGCTCGCCCTCATCGTAGGCTCTTCTAGTGTTTAAAATAAATCATTGAGAATAGGGACAAAAAAGTAAAGATTGAAAGACAACATAATTCCATGGGAGACAATTGAAAAATGAAATTTAATTTCAAGGTACGGAAAAAAATAACTGTTAATTTGGGACACCAGGCATAAATCAAAGGAACTGCACGGCACAAGCCAGAAGTTGAATGAAATGTAAAACTAAACTATAACAAAGGAGAACAAAAGCATCAGCTGAAACTTGAGAGAGAAATTTCGTCTATTACAGTAATGAGGGATTGGAATACGTTGATTGTCTATGGAGAAACTCAAATCCTGATAAAGAACGCAAATCAGAGAACAAGTTGGTATCTCATCATGAACTAATGAAAGTGATGCAGGGCTATCTTTCAAGCTTTAGACAATGATATTTCTTCTTTGTGAAGTTATAATCAATCCAAGGGGGGTTATAAATTTTTACATAAATTCCTAATTTTGAGCCACTCTATTTGTTCTTTCAGGCACTTTTCTTCGTGGCTAATTTAGAAGGTCAAAACTTATTCATGTAACATGATTTGGAGCCATATGAATAGTCCATAATCTTTCCAATAAGACCATGATCTTGTGCATTTCAGCCAGAATGGGAAAGATATTACCAATTTAATAATAATCTTACTCTTGAAGGGATGTCTATTTAGAAGTTTCAATTAGATTAGGATTATAGCTAGAGTATATTTATTAAGTTGATACTTTTTATTTGTTTATGAAGCGGCCAACACTCATTGAGTTACTTAATAGTAAGTTAGTAACCCAGTCATATTAGGAGCCTTTGTTATTAGAAAGTCAAACTCCGAGTAGAATTCCTATAATAGTTTCAATTCACACTTAATATTCCGCTCTCTTTCTTATTTCTTCTTCAATTTTCTGCAATACTGTTTTCAATTTTGTTGGGGACATTACCCCTGGGCAACCCATTCGTATGGAATAAAGCGTTATATGGAAGTCACCTACAAGGCAACTCGAACCCATGGTAGGACATTACCTTCACAAGAAAAGAAGCAATATGCGCAAGGAAAGAGCACCCTATGTGAAGATCTTTTCCTTTCTTCGTTTTCCCAGTTTTAGTTTTCCATCCAAAGCTAGCAAAGCTTACCATTGTTAGCATTTGTTTTTAGTCCTATTTAAATAACGTAATAATGAATGAGAAAGCAGATTAGATTGAAGTTAATACATCGTCTGTCAACTGTGTGAGATACAGAGGGTGAGACACCCATCAACCTGAGATAGGTCATCCCCTTACTATTGTCCTGCAGCATTCATTATATTCTATCCCAAGTTTCAATCATAGTCCTGACCTTGCAAGTTAACATCACCATCGTCATCACTGATACTATTAATGTGATTGACTCGGCATCACATAACTCCCAAAAAGTAGCCAGTATGCAAGAATTGGTCCCCATTCGACGGCTATGATTTGCAGATACACAAAGAAGTGTCATATTCCAAATTATGGAAATATCAAACAAACAATCAGTCATTCCATTTGCCTCCCCCTATATTTAGCATGTGGCCTAATCTAGTTTCTGCCTTATACCACTCCTGTCTTTCTCTTATTATTCTTTGATTTATTCTAAATTGTGGTTCTTCTGAAATAGCACAATCACAAACCTTATCACTTTCTGCTTATAAGAACTCAAACCCAAGATTTCTTGGATTAAACCTCAATTTCTTAGTTCTAGATATCAGAGCCCTCACATAGGACATGACCACATTTACATGTGACAAATAGATGTAGCATAAGAAATAAACAATGTCGCAAACGTCTTTATCATATTCTGATGTTCCGAGAATATTGGAGCTCTACGCATTCTGGACATCTTCCTCCTAAATTCCATGCTGATGCTGCTTGTTGAGGTTCCAAATGGAGTGTAACAAACCGATTTTTTCAGATCGCCGCCATCCCCCAACCAAAGCATTGATATGATGGAGTTTGGGTATGAGGGTTGTCATCTTGTTGGAGACATAGGTGAGTAGTCTATCCTCCTCCCACAGGCTTTTCATACTATACAGGCATGAAGATGGATACTGTCACCTTTCTGAAAATTTTAGTTTTTATTCTTATTATTGATTAAAAAATAAAATAGTTTGGTGATATAATGAAATAAATATGTCTGCTAGACAAAAATTATATATTGCTTCTGACAAGCAAAACAAATATTATTAGGGAAAATTTTACACACCTCCCCTGAACTTTGCCTTAAAGGAGATCACGCCCCAACTTCGATGTTAATTACCTCCGCATCCCACTCTGCTAAAATGGTTAACGGAAATTGTAAAATAACCTATTTACCCTCCTATGATAAACACCCCATTCCCTTTCATTTTTAAACTGATTCTCTCTGTCTTCTCTTTCATTCTCAGCAATGGTTCAACAAAGCTTTCCTCTTCACTAGTGATTTTCCCCTCCTCTCAGGCGACTCACTAGCTACACGGATGACGCCCTAATCCTCCAGCTCTCGTCACTGACTTCATTGCCTTTCAACTATACAACTTCCCATGAAGAGAGCCCCAACAGAAAATCCAATTCTCAACAAGCCCCTACCAAATTAATTCCAAACCCTAATGCATAGAAGACGGAAAAAAAAAAAAGCAACCAAAGCACCAATATCTTCCCCTGATTTCTTTTATTCTCTTTTCTGTTTCTTACCTTCCGTATACTAGTTGCAGGTTTCTTTTCTTATCCTCGTGATTTCTGAGGCTTCTATTGCTGGTATTCCTGCATATCTGATATCTCGAATGCATCTATTCTAAATGCCTATTTTTCCGAGATCAAATTCAGGTTCTGTATTCCTGCTCTTGAGTGCCTGATCCTCAGTAGGAATTTCTCAGATCTCAGAATTCAACCATCAGATTTAACTAAAATATTAATAGTCTATTCACCCCAATTAAATAAGCCTTCGACCAGAATAAGGAACCTATCTGACTTATTGATCTTGTGATATTGGATTTTTTTTTCTTGAATCTGGAAATTTCTCATAGTCTGTGATCCTGACTTTCTACTGGTTTCTGAAACCTATACATCAGGTGAGCAAAACTGCTTTAAGAAGAAGATCAGTTCTCTATGAACTCTTCCCACGTTGCCCATCAACCATATAATAGGTTCACCATCAAACCCCAAGACAAGAGACCCATTCTTTGCCGTGAAATCAAATTTCGTTACCAATTCAACACCTACAGAGTCGATTACAATCAAATTTCATTTCCCATTCTGATCTTCTTCTTCTTCACCCTCAATGGGGATTTGCTCTGCTGCCAGGAGTCTTCTCTTCTGCAATTTCTTTGTGACCACCAATACAAAGATCCTCCTGCCCCATCGTCCTTTGGTTCGAGATCAGAAGGATAGTACAGTGTCAGCATTGGAAAATAAAACACCATATCTCAAGCTGATTGCATGACCATTACCAAATCAATCAAAGTCTATCCACCATCCCTCCAATTTGGTTTTTTGTTCATAATCATTTTACCATAACATCCAAAATAAAAGCTACCGAGTTTAGGATTTGAAGAAGTCAACCCACTAAGGAGACCCTCTTTTACTGGAATTTCTGTTTTAAAATTATCAACCCACTATCAAGACACTGCTGCCAGAATTCAGAATAGAAAAAATCACAGGTAAACGACTGTCCCAACATCATCCTCAATCGCCAATGCAACCGCCGTAGCACCGTCTCCTCTACTATCTTCTCCGGCGAAGGTCCCCAGCGAGTAAAACGGACAATGGCAAAAGCCCTATAGCCCTCTACTCTCTTCTCCGGCGAAGGTCCGGCGAGTATCAAATGGTGAAACATTACTTCGATCGAGGAAAACCAATCTCCTCTGATATCTCTTGTTAAGTTTTATACGGTAAGTTTACACATGTCTAAGGATGTTTTTGGCATTAACAAATTATATTGGAGTACACGTCAACATCTAACAGACCTATCATAACGGACGTGGTTTGTATGACACAAACTTAGCAAATAAGGGAAGGTTCGAGACATTAACGTCGAAGTTAGGGGGTGGCTGCTGGAAAAGTATAGGGGAGGTGCGTGAAATTTTCCCATATAATTAATATATCATCAAGCATTAAAAGCTGAAACCCCACCACCAAAAAAAAAAAAAAAAAAAAACCTGTATTGGAAAATTAATAACCATTCAATTATGTAGTTAAGAAAAGAAAACAATATATAAAGTTCACTTCCTGAAGGGAAAAAGTTGGTAACAGATCAGTCACTACCTTGCTTGCCCATCACTGTATACTGGTTCAAAAGCTACTGATGTCTTATCCTGTGGGGAAGCAAAAACCACAACCTGGATTGAGTACTTCATTGCAAGATTATGTACACATCAGCTCAAACCATAGCTCAAAAACTAGGCCGAATCTCGCCAAAATTCCACAATTTTGGTGATCTACATGCCACTGAGTCGAAATGCCATACGAATAAAAGAAACAGCATTATTTCAGTCAGCATCCCCACATCATGTAAGCAATATTTAGTTGCAAATTCAATCATTCTGGTGTCATTTTGAGTAGCAAATCCAGATTTTGTGCTAACCCAAAAATGCACTGCTTCAGCCAAATTTCGCCCATTTCGGTCGAAATTTTGGGTTTCAGCCTTACTGAAACGGCACCGAACCCTGAGTTTTTGAACCTTGGCTCAAGCACACAAATATTTATCAATAAAAATACTAAAACAGACCTATTGTACTAACCTCAAGGTATTTAAAAGTGGTATTATCAGCCGGCACAACACCATTTTTACCACCAGCTTCAATAACCATGTTGCACAATGTCATCCTTTCTTCCATCTTTCACATCAAAACAATAAAACAATGAATATTTAAAAGGTTAAGCTCCCACTTGATATAATAAATAACTATCAGAAATAACCCAACCATTTCTTCTATGTACTTACAGAAAAACTTTCAACAGTAGAGCCAACAAACTCCATGAACTTATAAGTAGCTCCAGACACAGAAATTTCACCAATAATCTGCAAATATCAATGACCATTGGTAAAGTATTGAAATTAAGAAAGCCAAAGTGGCTTCTCTAGAACAGACCCACAATGACTTAAATCATGCTACTGGGGAAGGGGAGAAGGAGGGTAAAGACTACCCTAAAACAGAGAGTAGCAGGCTCAATGTTCAACAAAATGAGATGTAAGAACATCAAAGAGACTCATCATCAGCAAAGACCATGACCGACCCGGATCCGAAACCGAATCCATGGGCATTCCTTCCAGACTCCCATCAGTCAGAAACAGTTCATGACGGCCTCGGACATTCATCCTCAGCAAAGACCGATGTGTATTGGCCGCAGTGCCCACATCGGTCCAATTGGCTCGGATCACGTGAACAACGCATGACGGCCTCGGACTTCCTTCCTCAGCGAAGACCGATGTGTATTGGCCGCAGTGCCCACATCGGTCAAGTTGGCTCGGATCACGTGAACAACGCGTGACGGCCTCGGACTTCCTTCCTCAGCGAAGACCGATGTGTATTGGCCGCAGTGCCCACATCGGTCAAATTGGCTCGGATCACGTGAACAACGCGTGACGGCCTCCTTCCTCGGGACCGGTGTATTGGCCGCGGTGCCCACATCGGTCAAATTGGCTCGGATCACGTGAACAACGGCGTGGCGGCCCCCGGACTTCCTCCCCCCTCGACGACCGATGTGTATTGGCCGCAGTGCCCACATCGGTCAAATTGGCTCGGATCACGTGAACAACGCGTGACGGCCTCGGACTTCCTTCCTCAGCGACGACCGATGTGTATTGGCCGCAGTGCCCACATCGGCCAAGTTGGCTTGGATCACGTGAACAACGCGTGACGGCCTCGGCCTTCCTTCCTAGGCAAAGACCGATGTGTATTGGCCGCAGTGCCCACATCGGCCAAATTGGCTCGGATCACGTGAACAACGCGTGACGGCCTCGGACATTCATCTGTATTGGCCGCAGCGCCCACATCGGTCATATTGGCTCGGATCACGTGATCAGCGCGTGACGGCCTCGGACAGTCATCCTCAGGTAAGACCGAGGTGTATTGGCCGCAGTGCCCACATCGGTCATATTGGCTCGGATCACGTGATCAGCACGTGACGGACTCGGACAGTCATCCTCAGGTAAGACCGAGGTGTATTGGCCGCAGTGCCCACATCGGTCATATTGGCTCAGATCACATGATCAGTGCGTGACGGCCTCGGACCTCCGCCCTCAGCAACGACCGACGTGATCAGGCCGCAGTGCCTACATCGGCCTCGGACCTCCGCCCTCCGCCCTCAGCAGTGGCCGACGTGATTGAGCCGTGGTGCCCACATAGGTCTTGTTCAGCCTTGGCCTCTCTTTTGCCCCTACGACCGAGGAAGATGGGCCGCGGCGACCACCCCGGCGTGGTATTCTTCAACATCAGTCTTTTCACCACAGCCCAGCCCTGAGGCAATTGAACCACAAAAGTTGGCCCGAACCACCCGCCTCAATAGGAAAGAAAGTACAAATAGGCCGAATCTTCCGAATTCAACAGAGCAACGAGGCAAGTTGTTAGGGGGGAGAACCCATCATTCTATTTTTTTTGCTCAGCCAAACCTTACAGATTCGGCAAGGCAACGAGGCAAGTGTTAGGGAACTATGCCACGCTGGCAATAAGGCCCTGACACGTAGGACTCAATCTCAGAGCCACGTGGAGATCACCTACTCGACATAAGAAGGCCCCTCAAATGCAAGAACAAATGGGTAAAATCGGCATTTTGGGATTTCGCACTATTCACTATAAATAGGGCGAATCCCGAGGTTTTTTACAGACAACATTTACTGCTCATTTACTTCTAGAAATTCACGCTTTGATATTTGGGACGGAAAATCTCACCTCATCCCACACTTTTCTATAATATCTTCGTGGGCTCGACACCGAGCCCACTGACTATTCACAGAGCCCTAACTTTGGCATCGGAGTGGACCCGGGGCATCCAGCCCGCCTCCCCTTCCTTTGCCTTTCCTTGTCTTGCAGGTCCAGTCAGCTTGGAGGACACAGGACGAAGTCGGGCCGAAACACCTATTAATATAAAACAGCATCTCTTCTTGCCATAGCTAAGCCTTCCATCCATGTTTTTTACATACACGATCTTTAATTGATCTTGCAAGATCTTGTAAGATATTAGACTTGATCTTGATGTGATCTTGATTTCTATTGGGATTTGCTGAACAATATTGCATCACAGATTGACTAGGGTGGGCAATAATGGGGGTTGGCTGTGAGAAGAACTAGAGGGTTGTGGAATGGAATTGGAAGAGTCTCCAAGCTGAATAGGACTCTTCGCTTTGTCAGGAAATGCAATTTTGTTAATGGCAGCTTATAGAGATGCCATCATGGACTGAATAAAAGTAATAGCAGTATTAAGGTATCAACACTTGTCTGAAGAGTGTTAGTAGAGTTTTCAAAAGCATAAACTCGATTAGTGAGATGGGCCAGCTTTGCCTTAGTGATGCAGTACAAGTCTATCATAGAAAAGCCAAGAAGCCACTGAGCCAAGCCACCAAGCCAGACATCAAGCCAACCAGCCAAGCCGAGCCGCTAAGCCATCTGCGGCTAGGACAGCTATCGGCTAGGCTGGCCAGCAATGGGACAGCTGTCCTAGCTGTCCTAGAATAGCTACATAGCTTTTATTTATATAGTTTTCTAAAAGTGTATATATATATATATATAGTTTCTATTTATTTGTCCTTCCTAAAGTTAGCTATTACTATTGTTAGATACCTTTCTAAATCAATCTTTCTAGTTGATAAATTTCTATTTTCAGTTTAGGAAAGATTGTATAAGGCAATAGAATATTAGACTTTCTTCTTTTGTAAAGTTTCAAAAGGCAAGATTGGACTCTCCATTCTTGTAAAGTTTCCACAAGGAAGGATTGACCAAGTCCTACCTTCCTATATGAATGCAAGAAAAAGTGAAAGAAGAGAGAGAAAAAAGAAAAAAAAAATAGAGAATCTTGCGTGCGATTTCAAGCTAGGTCTCCAAGGATGTGAGACTCAGCCGAAATCCTCTCCCTCCCTTTCTTCATTGCAGAGCCCTCTTCCCCTTCTTCTCTCTATTCCCTTACCCCATCAGTTTACTGGCCCTTCCACTACTGGTTTCTGCAATTTAGTCCATTGTTTCACTGCGTTAACTTGAAGACCAGAACCTACTATTGCGCGAATCTACTTCAAGCATTGTTACTCAAAGTGAAGACTTCAACTGACACCCTGCCCATCATCAAATCAAGCTGAGCTTGCGGTCCCTGTTCAGATTATTATTGCAGCAGCAGTGAGTACTCCATAACTTCCTATCCATTGGGCTGATCGACTTCAACTTTTGGTATCATTCTTCCACCATATGAAGCTTCATTCAATAATAATTATTTGATCATCCAACTGTCGGATTGGCCAGAACAGCTAAGTCTCTATTTCTGATTTCTGGTTTTGTTATTAACTTTGTTATTGGAACTGGTTGTAAAAGATCCTATTGTAAGGCTACAGCCTAAATTATTGATTAAACCCTAGCCTTGCACCACTTAGTCTCATCCTTGAAGGAATAGAGCTGATGGATCCATGGTTCGAGGTGCCAATCGAAACCTATTGTTTTGACATAGATCGAGACGAGTTAAAGGGTCGATTCCAATTAGTTCCAGGTTTCAATCGGTTTCGGTCTATCTTTTGAATCAAAACCCCTCATAAAAGCTTCTGTCTCTAACGGTCGAAAACCTTTCGACCGAGACCTATTTTGAGAGAGGGTTTTGAAGTTTTTGCATTGCAAACCTCATTTCCTCCTTCAACTGTTGGACTTGCTCAAGGATCTTGCTAGTTTCTTCAACAACAAAGTGTTCTCAACCATTTTCTCCTTCTACAAGGTAAACCATTCTCTTCAAAAGTAAATTTTGGTAAAGTGTGTATGCAAATATCATAAATTGGGTCATCATACGTCGACTCCATCTTCTCATTTCCTCCTCCTATGTCGATGCCTACCCCGGTTCCGCCCACTATCTCACTCAATCAGCTTTTCCCTTGACTAGGATACCTACAATATGCTGATGATAATGTTTATATGTGAGCTGTCGGCGACTATCAAAGGAACTGGGCCCAAAGTATGTCGTGGGACACATATGTGCTGCAGTCAGAGAAGCGTAATCGCCATCATCAGTAGTACATAGCTTGTGGTTTAGATGTACCAAGGAGCTCAATGTGGAATTGATTGGTGAGACTTAAAAGTTAAATGAATGCTTTTAATGTTTTAATTCCACAATTTCATGTTCAATACTTATAATATTGTTAGATGATGTTAATTCTTAATAGTTTGGACAACGTGGCTTAGTTTGCTAGGGTACAATGGCATTCAGCTTTCAGCGTACACTAGCAAACGTGGATCCACACCACATGTTATTATTTTGGATGTTTTTTTTTTTCAAACTAACACGTGAAATAAGTGTAAAAAGGTTGAAATAGGATACATAAAAAAATCAGCTAAAAATAATAGTTTTGGGCCTTGAGACCATGGTTTCAAGGTTTTCCGAGAAAAATCCCAGGTTTCGAGGCTGGTTGAAACCAGCACCTTGAACCTTGGATGGATCACCTCAGTGTTAGCTACCATGGTTAAGAGTAAAGGGGACAAAATAGGAGGTTTAAACCTTGCTCTGATATCAAATAATGCAAACCTTGAAACACTAATTACCTAAATCAGAATGATGTAGGGGTAAACCCACCAAAGAAGGAAGATTTGGATTGGGATTGTTTTATCAATTTGAGGTTTGAGGTTATCTTGAAATCCTCTTAGATTTATTTTGGGGAAGTCTATATAGCATAGGAGTTACTTGCTTTAGTAGTTCTTTCCTAGTTTATAGTTTCCATTTTTATTAGGTTGCTATTTTTCTACAAGTCTTTTTTAATTTAAATATTTATGTAACCCAATGTGAGAGATCTGCTTTGAGAATGAACAGAAATTTGAGTTCAATTGGAAACGTTGGTTCCTCCCCTCCATCTTCCCTTTCCTTCTTCTTCTTCCCTACTTCTATTTCCTGATATTGCCATCATTACACTACCTAGGCAATAGTTGCCACCCACAGAGGGGTGAGTCAATATCCTTTATCTCTCTTCTTTTCATCTTCAAACATTGGGAACTGCTGTTGTAGCCTAGGGCAACCTAAGCCCTAGATCCTTAACCCAAACTGACACCATTGCTTAAAGAAACAAAACTGAAATCGATTATGGTTACAGTTCTACCACCAATCCTAGGTTCTCATTAAATCTCTTTATTTTACGTCTTATTTTAGGTGATTGTTGAATCTATTCAATAGATCTAAGGGCTGCGAACCTTCACCTGAAGTTTCAGATCGATTAGAGTTCTTTGTAGTGAATTATTCTCATTTGAACCAATTCTTCTTTCGTAAGCTGCTCTTGGTCAAGAGATTGAAGACACACCTCTTCCCTAAGTCGTGAATGGTTTTTTATCATTTTTTCCAAAAATGACCCAAACTTATTGGTGTTTCTAGTTTGTTTTAGGTATTAACCATGCAAGAGAAGAACAATAGCGAAAGGGAAAACAAAAAAGAAACACAATACAACGATTTTACATAGTTCACCCACACAGTGTGTATGGGCTATGTTCATGGCAAAGGATCCAATAAAGTTGTTACAGCGTTCAAATACTCTCCTTACGAGATTACACCCCTATATAAAGGGAAACCCTAAATCCCAAAAGTACAAGATTGCCCCCAATAACCTGCCTCAGATAACATAGGCGGGACTGCCGAAACTATGGCAAAGTGAACAATACCAGCTGGCTTAAGATAATATCAAGCTTCACACATAACAGTTTTCTTTATCTACCCCTTCCAAGAATACCCTTAAACAGTAAATCCTATTTCCATTTGTGTCCCAACCTGTTTCCTCTCCTCCCATTACGTAGAGTTTCTTTCTCTTGTCTTTAATGCAATTAAGGCTAAGGTCAACACAATTTCTAAATTACCCTTATCCTTAATTCCAGCTCTGTTTTGCCCTCCTCCTCTATTTCCTTCCAAGTTTATCCCTGGCTCTTTAATTCTAATTCCTCCTACGTCCCTTAGTTTGTTAGCTTACCTTTAAGCCTTGCATTATTGCTGGAAATTACAAAGTTGTCATCACCCCCTTATAATTGAGCATCCTATTATCTGGGTGGGCCCATCCGTAGACTGATTTGGATTTTTCCGACCCCACGTCTGCATCAATTGGTATTAGAGCAAAACCAGCCATGAATTCCTTTATTTCAAGACCAATGCTTGTTTCCCAATGAAATATTGGCTACTTTACTCTTCGATAAAGAGAAAGCTGACAATTTCGTTTCGTGATCCATAGTGGAAATATTGTCTCAAACAAATGAGATCATCATAAATTTGAAGGTAGTATTTGCATCAAATTCTCAATCTCGTCAATTTTTTATGGTGTTTGGTGTGACGTATTTGATTCTTCCAAGCGCATTGTGAGAGTTGGATCGAGATGATATAGTTGACCGTAATGCGAATTTTTGCATCTTCCAACCTTTCCACATGCCACAGACGATACGACTTAATGGGTTGGCTACCGGAACATGTTTTCCACCCAAATAGGCAACACCAGCAATCCAGCCACAAATTGAGTTGCAAACGACAAAATTGAAGAAATTCCTAAGTCTACTGAGCCGACACATCAAGAAGTTGAGAAGGACACCATCGGCAAACCTGATATTATTTATGACTATGAGATGACGGAACTCATGATCTCACTGTCATTCTTTGAATAGCAAACCCCACGACTGGTAGACTACATTCCTACTACCAAATTGGTCCACTAATGGACCCACCTTAACAATAGGCTGCTCAACTATAAGAGGGTTTTGGCAACTTTGTAATATCCAGCAACAATGCAAGGCTTAAACGTAAGCTAACAAACTAAGGGACATGAGAGGAATTAGATTTAAAGAGCAAAAGATAAACTTGGAAGGAAATAGAGGACAAAATAGAATTTAAATTAAGCTAAGGGTGATTTAGAAATTGTGATGACTTCAGCCTTAATTGCACTAAAGATGAGAAACTTCACATGATGGGAGGAGAGGAAACAGGTTGGGACACAAAAGGAAATAGGATTTATTGTTTTAGGGCATTCTTGGAAGGGGTGGATAAAAAAAAGACAAAACAGAATTACCAATTAACGGGGGGTATTTTTGGAAAAGGAAATTAAAAAACATTCACGACTTTAGAGGAGAGGTGTGTCGTCTTCATGCTCTTGAGCGAGAGCAACTTGCAGAAGAATTGATTCAAATGAGAAGAACTAACCCAAAAGAACTCCTACTGATCTGATTGCAGGTGAAGGTTCCAACCCTTAGATCGATAGAATAGATTCAACAATCACCCAAAACAGCAATTAAAATAAAGAGATTTAATGACTGTAATTAGGATTGGCGGTAGAACTGTAACTAGAATCAATTTCAGGTTTGTTTCTCTCAACAATGGTATTGGTTTGGGCTTAGGAACTAGATCTGAGGTCAACCTAGGCTAAGATAGCAGTACCCAAAGTTTGAAGATGAAAAGAAAAGATCTATGGGAAACAACTATTGCCCAGGCAGGGTAACGATGGCAATATCAAGAAATAGAAGCAGGGAAGAAGAAGAGGAAAGGGAAGGAGGGGGAGAACCAGCCTAAGGAAGACAATGTTCCGGATCACAGAGACGAAGGGGAGAGGTGGGGAGAGAGAGAGACAGAGAAAGCCCACGGCTGCTCACGCAGGCACAACTTCAAAACTAAACTCAAATTTCAATTCATTCTCAAATCTGATCTCTAACGTCGAGTTACATGAACATTTAAAGAAAAAAGAGACTTGCAAGAAAAATAGCAACCTAATAAAAATGGAAACTATAAACTAGGAAAGAACTACTAATGCAAATAACTCCTATCTACACTGCCCAAAAATAAAATAAAAGAAGATTACAAGATAACCCCAAATTGCGAAAAACAATCCCAATCCAAATCTTCCTTCCTTGGCGAGTGCACCACTGCATCACAGAATATAGGGTTAATCAGGCTGCTAATAGGCCCAGGTATAAAGATGTATAATTGAGGCAGTTGGAGCTATTTGTGTAGGTTTCAGACTTAGCAATGACAAATAAAGACAAAATGCTACACAGCGACTTAACAGGTTTATTAGAGAATATATTAAAAAATAGGCATACAGTAATTAAGTAGGAAAAGAGATCAGAAAAGACAGATCTGCAATAGAATATGTGCTTTCTAAATAGAGAAGATAGTATGGAATCACCAGAGGAAATGAAAACAGCAACTATGATGCAGTCCCGGGTTGGGAAACCCCGATTTGGATACTCTATGGACCCACCAAATGAATAAACAACTCAATATATAGGTTCAGTGGCAATTTGGTAATTAACCAGAACTATGTAATGCCTATTGAGGAAACAAACAGACCCTTAGGATGAAGTTGGACTTTAAAGTGACAGGGGTAGACTTGAAATGAGGTATAAAAATAGGACAAGGCAGAAATTGTTATAAAAGCAAGGGTATTTTCAGAAGTGGAATTATGGCCTTAATAAGAAAGATCGAAGAAGCTTATTGATGAGAACATCGACAGTACTCTATTAGTTTTAAGTTCTATTTTATTTTATTTTATTCTGTTAGAGTTGGGCCCCCCTCTTCTCCTCTTTTTGAGACGTGGATTATAATTCTCTTAGTTAGTAGTTGAGTTTAAATAGAACTCTGATTTATAGATTAGTATTTGAGTCTAATTGTTTTTTAGAGTTATACTTTGAGTAGGATTATAAGCCATATAAGGCCAATTTCCAAGCAATGAAATTTTTAGATGATGATTATTGATAGGAAAAAATAATAATAATAATTGCTATCGTGCTCTCTCTCTCTCTCTCTCTCTCTCTCTCTTTGCAGGTACGCAACCCCCTCTCTCATCTCTTTCAGATTCTCTCTCTCCCGTGGACAGGTATGATTCCCCCCCCCCTTCTGATCTGTTCCGGCAGGTCAGGTTCCCCCTCTTCCTCCCCCTCTATTTTCTCTCCTATCTCTTCCCTCCCTCTCTCTCTCTACATTACGGTAGGACTTCCCTTTTACTGCTCTAGGAAGTGCCCCCTTTCTCCTTTTTCTTTGCTGTTTTCATTGCTGGTTATTAAGAATTAACCTAAGAACCCCACTGCTGAAACGACATCACAGCAGGCTCCTTGTTTCAATTCAGTAAGTTTACTTATTTATGTTTTTTTCTGGTTTGCTATAATACTGCTTTATGTTATCGTTTCTTTCCGTTGTCCTTGCTGTTTATCGTTTCTGTTACACATATGCTTTGCTGTAAGTCTCTTCCACGTAAACTCTGCCATAGTCTTGTCATGTTTAATACTAATTAACATGGACAGCACTATGAGAAGCCTCTTTACAGCTGAGCCTTCGTTTTAGCACTGTTTTGGTTAGTATCCACCTCTTTAATTATTGAAAAGTTACTGTTTTTTGCATGTTCATAGGTTTATTCAGTCACTAGGTATTTAATCTTGTTAGTTTAGGAATTTTGACATCTCTTGCACATTAGTACTTCTTAACCTACTGTTTAACCTGATCATAACATGAAGCCTAATTAGCTTTTGCTTGGCTTTATATCATTCTTTACGTATGGTTATTTTGGTACTCATCTCTTAATGCATGTCATATGTGCTGCTGTCCATATCAGTCCCTACCCATAGATAGCTTATTTCATAATTATTCGTGTTATTTCTCTCATCTTAGATTAGGTTAATTTGAAGACCCTAGGTTAGCCTACATCACTTATCTTCTTCAACCTTTGACAGAACAGGGAGGCGGAAGATGGCCTGACTAGTGAATGAGAAATCTCACCTCAAATCCAATAGATGTGAAATTCCAACGGAAGAAGAAAGACCCCCAGTCCTCTTGTTACCAACCGATAGAAGGGTAGAACAGTAAGTTTAAGGCGAAACAAAGCACCTGAGATCAGATCGGGCAGTAGATCTGTAACCAGGTCTGGGTTATGGTCGATATCTCACAATATGATGTCAGTTGGGTCTGCAACACTCATATAAAAAGTTGCCTAGATCTGAGAATCCTTCTCTCTATGTTTAGGCAAAGCGACTTGTTTCCACAGAGTTCAATGCAATTTTCTAAGGACTGCTATTACTGCCAGTACCAGAAAAGTAAGAAAGCAGCAACCAGTGTTATTATGAGAAGCAATCCATAGTTCATATCTCACAAGGAAACCAGATGTTCTATAATTACTTGCATCTTCAGCACATAATAGTATAATACTCATAAAAACCCATGTATACTGATACGTGAAATTAATTAGCACATTCTTGATCATATTTAGTTTAATTTTATAATTTTTCTTAGACATTTAGTTTAATTTAATTAATGTTTTAAGTATTTTATTAATTTATTTAATTCTTAGTTATTTTTGGTTATTTGGTAGGTTTTTGAATTGGATAAAGACTA
This sequence comes from Protea cynaroides, assembly GCA_028583415.1. NCBI lineage: Eukaryota > Viridiplantae > Streptophyta > Magnoliopsida > Proteales > Proteaceae > Protea > Protea cynaroides. Next base: position 11,162,779 of record CM053272.1, on the reverse strand, counting down.
AATAAGAGGTGTCAAGACAGCTCAAAGCTTGGTGTTACATTCCTAAATGATTTGGAAGATAATTGACCAAAATCTGCCTTAAAATCGGCATTCTCCAACAAATTGGGTAAGATGCAAGATTGTAAAAGACTGATTTTATGGGACTGTAAGCTTATAAATTAAGAAGAAGGAGAAAAGAAAAATACACAGAGCAAGAGGAGCTGTTCATAGAAGGGGCTACAAGGCACATTGGAGGTGGAGAGTTCGAGAGGGATGGAGCTAGAAAACTAGAGAGAAATCCTGGATTCAAGCTTCATCTATTCCCATTATGAGTTCTTCCCTTTTCTCTGTGATCCCTTTGTTTATGTTTTAGAATTGTCAATGATGAATTGCTAGATTTCTTATTCTAGGATTAGGATGGATTCATTGAAATTGTGTTGATTAAATCCTTAACTTTTGAATGATTATGTTTTATGCAATCTGGTATTTTTTTTGCATGTGATTAATTGATCACTAATTGCATATCTCAAGGTATCAATTGAGGGGCGAAAGGTAAGATTGATATTAGTTCATAAAATATCAGTCATTGGTTGAGTATTTTCTTAGAAATAAGGGCTCACCATTGTGATCTTCGTTTTAATTCTAAAGAACGTAATGAGTTTGTATTAGAATCCTGCAAACACGAAAGTAGATGAAGGATTAATACGGGCATAATTTGTTATTCTTGAAAGAGATAACAGAATATCTTAAGGAATTGATCGTTGCATCAACAGAAATTTATTCAATAAGTCTGGTTTGGTTAAGCATAATTCAATTGAGGAAGTCCGAATCCGATCTTTGGTTTCATAATCTGCTTATTAATTATTAATCTTGGTAATTCAATTGTCTAAATAATAGAGAGAATTAATTAGGTTTGGTAATTGAACATTCTCCCTGTGGAAACGTTACTCGACTTCTCATTATATTATTTGCACGACCCGTACACTTGCGGATTCGACAACAAGCAAATTGGCGCCGTTGCCGGGGAGTGCTGTATTCAATATCAAAACAAACGATTCTCTTTATTAATTTGGATTGTATTATTTTATTTTATTTTATTTTTTATTTTTTTTTTGTTCTTAGTGTTTCTAGTTTAATAAGGTTGTCGGGTGAATTTGTTGGTAAATTTTAATCCAATTGTGTTCAATTTATTATTCAACTAGAATTTTATTTATTTATTTTTTTCTCTGGTTAACTACTGCAGATTGCCATAGTGCATGCCACGTACTGTGAGCTAATTGGAAGCATTTGATCCCGAGATAGAAGACGGACTTTACGAGCATTAAGAAAAGAGCGGAGGCTTAAGCGAAACGAGCAATAGCCATGGCAGAAAATCGGAACAATCGAATCGAGGTTGCTACGGGACTATGCTATGCCAAGCACCAATGGCAACCAAACCAACGATAACTAGACCGCGTCAATGCAAACAACTTTGAGATCAAACCTGGTCTCATTCGGATAGTGCAGCAAGAGCAGTTTGGGGGGAGATATATATGAAGATCCCAACGCACATTTGGCCAACTTCTTGGAGATCCGTGATACAATTAAACCGAATGGGGTAAGTGAAGATGCATTTAGATTACGACTCTTTCCCTTCTCTTTGAAAGACAAGGCCAAAGGATGGTTGAATTCCAAGCCCCCAACTCATTTACCACCTGGATTGCATTATCTCAAGCATTCCTAAATAAGTACTTTCCACCGTAAAACTCGCCAAACTTAGAAATGATATCACTACTTTTGTGCAATATGATGGTGAGTCATTATATGAGGCTTGGGAAAGATTTAAGGAATTACGAGACGGTGTCCACACCATGGCCTTCCCGAATGGTTGATTGTGCAAACTTTTTATAATGGTTTGACACATTCGCTAGAATCACCATAGACGCAGCTTGCGGAGGAGCTTTGATGGGTAAGTCAACCGAGGCAAAGATATGAGTTGTTGGAAGAGATGGCTTCTAATAATTATCAATGGTCCAATGAACGAGGTCCGCCAAAGAAAGCTTCGTGTATGTATGAGATTGATGGCATTAACATGTTAAATGCAAAAAGTTGATAACTTGGTGAAAATATTTGGTAAGTTGGGTAATGTGAATTCCTCGTATTACTAACCTTAACCCCGCTTTGAGTTATGAATGGTGTGAAAGCACACATATTAGTTCCGAGTGTTTGCCGGTTGAACAGGCACGTCAGGTCAAATATGAATAGACAAAGAACAACACCATCAACAATTGAACAATCCTTATTCACAATCCTACAACTAGGCTGGAGGAATCATCCCAATTTTCCCGGAGAGACCAAGGCAATCAAGGTAGCAGCTCAAAAGCCTTTCAATCCTCCGGGTTTCCAACCAAGGCCTCAAGGAGTGGTCCAACAGCCCGAGACCAAACCATCGTGGGAGCCGGCTATTGAAAAATTAGCCAATGTGACTTTAGAAAGAATTGAGAGGATGGAAACCAAAGTTGATCAGTTAACCACTTACAATCGCAACCTAGAAATATCAAATGGGCCAATTGGCTAATGCTTTCAACTCAAGAGGACAAGGTAATTTGCCTAGCAAAACAGAGATTAATCCAAAGGAGTAATGCAAGGTAATTACCTTGAGAAGTGGTAAGCAACTCGGTCAGGTAAGTAAAGAAGTGGTAGCGAGTGATGGAGAAGAAGTGGCTCATGAAAAGGTAACCAAAGAGAATGAAACCGAAAAATCGAGCATAATGAGACACAATCACAACAGAGACTTAAACAAATAAAATTGATAAACAATTTGAAAAGTTTCTTAAAAAGTTTAAACAATTGCATATTAACATTCCTTTTGCAGATGCCTTAGCACAAATTCCTGCTTATGCAAAGTTTCTTAAGGAAATTATGTCAAATAAACAGAAATTAGAGGATTATGAGACTATTGCTTTAACTGAGGAATGCAGTGCAGTCATTCAAAATAAACTGCCACCAAAGCTAAGAGATCCAGGGAGTTTTTCAATTCCTTGCACTATTGGTGAAGTTGATTTTTCTAGAGCTTTATGTGATTTAGGTGCTAGTGTTTCATTAATACCTTTATCCGTGTGCGAAAAACTTGAGTTGAAGGAGCTACAACCCTACTACTATTTCTTTACAGACTAGCCGATCGATCAATAAAGTATCCATTAGGTATTTTGGAAAATGTTTTGGTCAAGGTAAAAAATTCATCATTCCCGTCGACTTCATTGTGTTAGAAATGGATGAAGATACCGAGATACCTATTATCTTGGATCGGCCTTTCTTAGTACAACTTTGGGCTGTCATAGATGTTAAAAATGGTAGGTTGACATTTAAGGTTGGTGAGGAAGAGACAAAATTTAATTTGTTTAAATCAAATAAATATCCTTCTTTTACTGACCATGTTTTTCAAGTTGACTCTATAGATCTAATCACTCGAGAAGTTTTTAAGCTTGAAAATCCTAAAGAACCTCTTGAAAAATGTTTAGTGAGTGCAAGAACGACAAATGATGAAAATTTAGAAGTCATGAAATGGCATATGCTTTGGAGGACACACTGACTAAATCAAGGCGTAAAGGTTTTCATTTTGAGAATCTAGGCAAAGGTAAATCATTACCTCCCCTTCTAATGTGCAAGCACCGGTTTTAGAGTTGAAACCATTACCCCCATCTCGCGTATGCTTTTTTGGATGAAAATGATAACTTACCCTGTTATTGTAAGTGCTTCATTATCTAATGTTCAACTTGATAAATTATTGCGTGTGTTGAGATTAAGAAAAACGAGCCATAGGATGGACTATTTCAAACCTTAAAGGAATTAGCCCCTCATTGTGTATGCATAGAATTTTAATGGAAGATAACCATAAACCTATTGTTGAAAATCGAAGACGGTTAAATCCTAACATGAAAGGAAGTAGTGAGGGCTGAAATTCTTAAATGGTTAGACAGAGAATTATTTATCCTATATCCGATAGTTCATGGGTTAGTCCCGTGTATAATACCTAAAAAGGGTGGGATGATCAAGTGTCATAATGAACATAATGAATTAATTTCCACTAGAATGTGGACCGGGTGGAGAGTGTGTATTGATTATAGAAAACTTAATAGTGCTACCCGTAAGGATCATTTTCCTTCGCCATTTCTTGATCAGATTCTTGAAAGACTTGGTCGGGTATGAATATTATTGTTTTCTAGATGGTTATTCGGGATATAATCAAATTCCTATAGCCTCGGAAGACCAAGAAAAAACCACTTTCACTTGTCCTTATGGTAGTTTTGCATTTCGGAGGGTGTCTTTTGGTTTATGTAATGCACCTGCCACATTTCAACGTTGCATGATGGCTATTTTTTCTGATTTTGTTGAAAATATCGTGGAGGTTTTCATGGATGATTTTTCTGTGTTTGGATCTTCTTTTGACAGTTGTTTGGCTAACTTGTCTAAAGTCATGCGACGTTGTGAGGAGACCAACTTGGTCTTAAATTGGGAAAAATGTCATTTCATGGTGCAGGAAGACATTGTATTAGGCCATAAGATTTCAACAAGGGGTATTGAGGTGGATCGAGCAAAGATTGAGGTTATAGAGAAATTACCACCTATGAATGTGAAAGGAGTCAGGAGTTTCCTTGGTCACGCAGGGTTTTACCGGCGTTTTATCAAGGATTTTTCTAAAATTTCAAAATCTCTATGTAACCTATTAAATAAAGATGTTGCATTTGATTTTGATACCGATTGTTTGAATTCTTTTAACAGGTCAAGCGGGAGTTGGTATTCGCACCAATCATGGCTGCACCGCATTGGAGTTTACCGTTTGAGCGATGTGTGATGCAGGCGATTTTGCATTGGGTGCTGTTTTAGGCCAAAGGAAAAATAGGAAGTTGCATGTTATTTATTATGCTAGCAGACTTATGAATGATGTTCAAATAAATTATACAACTACTGAAAAAGAATTGCTTGCTGTTGTGTTTGCATTTGATAAGTTTCGATCATATCTTGTAGGGTCCAAGGTGATTGTTTACACGGACCATGCGACAATCAAGTACTTATTGACTAAAAAAGATGCGAAGCCAAGTCTAATTCGGTGGGTGTTTGTTATTTCAAGAGTTTGATGTAGAGATTCGAGATAAGAAGGGAATGGAGAATGTGGTAGCTGATCACTTATCCAGCCGGAGGTTCAATCAAAAGCGTAAGATGTGCCAATCAATGAAAGCTTCCCACGACGAGCAGTTGCTTGTGGTTGCTGTTGTTCCTTGGTATGTTGATTTAGTGAACTATCTGGTTAGTGGTATTATTCCTCCGGACTTGAACTACCATCAAAGGAAGAAATTCTTGTGGGAGGTGAAACATTACTTTTGGGAGAGACCTATTGTACAAGCATTGTGCGATGGGATGATCGAAGATGTGTACCTCAAGAGGAGATTCATGACATACTATGCCATTGTCATTCTTTAGAGTGTGGTGGACATTTCAAAGACTTCTAAGACAATTGCCGAAAAGTGTGGCAATCCGGCTTTTATTGGCCAACCATGTACCAGATGCTAGGGTGTATGTGGCTACATGTGATCGGTGTCAACGAGTAGAAACATGACCAAAAGGAATGAGATGTCACAAACCAGTATTTTGGAGGTTAAATTTTGATGTGTGGGGATTGACTTCATGGGTCCATTTCCATCGTCTTTCAATAATCGGGCCTCATACCGGGTAGCAAAGACTATGTTTCCAAATGGGTGGAGGCAATAGCAACCAGACCAATGATTCTCGGGTAGTAACTAAGTTTCTTAAGAAGAATATTTTTTCGAGGTTTGGTGTACCAAGAATTATCATCATGATCAAGGATCCCATTTCGCTATCAATCGTTTGACACTCTTAAAGAAAATATGGAGTCACACACAAAGTGGCACTTGCTTATCATCCTCAAACAAATGGGGCGGAATTAGCCAACCGGGAACTAAAGTTGATTTTGGAAAAATCGTTTGAAAATCAAGGAAAAGATTGGGCAACCAAACTTGATGATGTATTATGGGCATACCGGATAGTTTTCAAGACACCTTAGGCAACGTCTCCTATGGAGATTGTCTTTGGGAAGTCTTGTCACCTACCGACTGAGTTGGAGCATAAGGCTTAGTTGAGTGCTTAAAGAACCGAACATGGATTTGAAGGCCGTTGGAGAAAAGAGGTTGTTACACGGGAGTGAATTGGAGGAGTTTAGGGCTGAATGCTTATGAAAATACTCGGATTTACAAAGAAAAAACTAAGTATTGGCATAATAAGCATATTCGAAAAGAGACTTTGAGGTTGGACAACGAGTTACTACTCTTCAATTCACAACTTAAGCTATTCCCGTGCAAGCTTCGGTCAAGGTGGTCCGGCCCATTCACGGTTAACAAAAGTATATCCATATGGTGTCGGTTGAGGTTCATAGTGAGGCTACTTGGTACATTCAAGGTGAATGGGCAACGTTTGAAACCCTATCTTATTGGTGATGTGGTACTTAAAGGAGTGACATACTCCTTGGAAGAACCTAGCTATGGTTGATGGATTGATAGTCAAGCTAACGACTATAAATAAGCGCTTTTTGGGAGGCAACCCAAGCTACACTATCTTTCTTTCTTTTTATTATTATTATTTTCTCTTTTCCTCTTCTTCTAGTTGTTGAATAAATATGACCCGCACTTCCCTCTTTTGGTTGTGTTGTTGAGTACGAGCACATGGAGTAATAAATCGATTTGAATATTATTCTTCCTTTCTTATTTACTTTCACATTGAGGACAATGTTTAAATTAGGTTTGGGGATGATTGATAATTCTTATACATGTTACACTGCTAGGTGTAATTTTGAAAAAAAAAATACATCTTTAGTTAACCCTAACTAAAAGTTTTTGTGAGAAAACTGAAAGAATGAACTTGTTATTTGGAGTCATGATTTACATTTGGGTTTCTAGTCATGTTTAAGCATTGAAGTTTGAACTTAGGATAGACAATATCTTATAAAACAAGATTAAGCATTTTCGTTTTCTTCAAAAGATTATTGAAATTCATGTTCTAGACAAAGTTGTGTGAGTTGTGTGACTATGCATAAAATATGAGTGCACTGCTTTTTCTTGTGAGTATTCCCTTTGATCAGGCTAAACATGGTTTAAGTAAATGGGGTGGTATCATTGAAAAAAAATTTTCAAGATAATGGGAAAGCATGTGGTGGAATTGAGAAATGAATAA